>NW_026499488.1:0-18705 GCF_026875155.1 Cherax quadricarinatus | reverse complement strand
GGAAATGTGGAACTTATTACTGTCGGCAGGGGAAGTGTGGAGACACTTATATACTGTGGGAGGGGGAATTGGAGAATTTTATATGGGGCGGGGGAAGTGTGGGAACACTATATACTTGGGAAGGGGAAGTGTGGAGACACTTATATATGTCGGCGGGAAGTGTGGAGACACTTATATACTGTCGGCAGGGGAACTGTGGAGACACTTATAACTGTCGGCAGGGGAAGTGTGGAGACACTTATATAACTGTCGGCAGGGGAAGTGTGGAGCACTTATATTATGTCGGCAGGGGAAGTGTGGGACACTTATATACTGTCGGCGGGGGGAAGTGTGGGAGACACTTATATACTGTCGGCAGGGGAAGTGTGGAGACACTTATATACTGTCGGCGGGGGGAAGTGTGGAGACACTTATATACTGTCGACAGGGGAAGTGTAGAGAACTTATTACTGTCGGCAGGGGACAGTGTGGAGACACTTATATACTGTCGGCAGGGGAAGTGTGGAGACACTTATATACTGTCGGCAGGGGAAGTGTGGAGACACTTATATACTGTCGGCAGGGGAAGTGTGGAGACACTTATATACTGTGGCAGGGAAGTGTGGAGACACTTATATACTGTCGGCAGGGGAAGTGTGGAGACACTTATATACTGTCGGCAGGGAAGTGTGGAGACACTTATATACTGTCGGCAGGGGAAGTGTGGAGACACTTATATACTGTGGCAGGGGAAGTGTGGAGACACTTATATACTGTCGGCAGGGGAAGTGTGGAGACACTTATATACTGTCGGCAGGGGAAGTGTGGAGACACTTATATACTGTGGCAGGGGAAGTGTGGAGACACTATATACTGTCGGCAGGGGAAGTGTGGAGACATTATATACTGTCGGCAGGGGAAGTGTGGAGACACTTATATACTGTCGGCAGGGGAAGTGTGGAGACACTTATATACTGTCGGCGGGGGAAGTGTGGAGACACTTATATACTGTCGGCAGGGGAAGTGTGGAGACACTTATATACTGTGGCAGGGGAAGTGTGGAGACACTTATATACTGTCGGCAGGGGAAGTGTGGAGACACTTATATCTGTCGGCAGGGGAAGTGTGGAGACACTTATATACTGTCGGCAGGGGAAGTGTGGAGACACTTATATACTGTCGGCAGGGGAAGTGTGGAGACACTTATATACTGTCGGCAGGGGAAGGTGTGGAGACACTTATATACTGTGGCAGGGAAGGTGTGGAGACACTTATATACTGTCGGCAGGGAAGTGTGGAGACACTTATATACTGTCGGCAGGGAAGTGTGGAGACACTTATATACTGTCGGCAGGGGAAGTGTGGAGACACTTATATACTGTCGGCAGGGGAAGTGTGGAGACACTTATATACTGTCGGCAGGGGAAGTGTGGAGACACTTATATACTGTCGGCAGGGGAAGTGTGGAGGACACTTATATACTGTCGGCAGGGGAAGTGTGGAGACACTTATATACTGTCGCCAGGGAAGTGTGGAGACACTTATATACTGTCGCCAGGGGAAGTGTAGAGTACCATTACCATCGTCATAGTCGCCCCTTAGCATGCACAGCATTTCAGGCAAACTTAAAAATGAAACTAACATTCTAGCCAGTAGCATTTCTCTCTCTCTCTCTCTCTCTCTCTCTCTCTCTCTCTCCTCGCTCTCTCTCTTTCTCTTCTCTCCCTCTCTCTCTCTCTTCTTTTCTCTCACACACACACAAAAGGGAGGGGGCCATTTTCATCACAAACCCTTTTGTTTGTTAAAAAATTACTCCCCAGTCACGTATTATATACACCCAGAGTTGTATATCAAGTATAAACACCCAGAGTTGTATATCACTGTTTTACACCCCAGATTGTTTATACTGTATAAACCCCCGGTTGTATAACACTGTATAAAAAACCCAGGTTGTAAAAACACTTAAATTCACCCAGATTTGTTTATCACTGTTTTAAAAACCCCAGATTTGTAAAACCCACTGTATAAAAACCCCAAGATTTGAATAACCTGTATATACCCCCAAGGGGTTTGTTATCACTGTATATAAAAACCCGGGATTTTGTAATAAATTGTAATAAACCCCAAGTTGTAAAACACTGTATAAAAAACCAAAATTGTAAAAACACTGAAATATTTCCCCAATTTGTATAACCGTATAAAAACCCAGAGTTGTATAAAACGTATATATCCCCCAGGGGGTTGGGTAAACACTGTATATATACCCAGAGTTTTAAAAAACACGGTATATACACACAAAAGTTGTATAAAGCTTTTAATATCCCCAGAGTTGTAAAAACTGTATAAAATACCCGAGTTTTTTGGTGGCCTTCCCAAAGAGTACAAACCCTTTATTCGGCCAGGGCCCAACCTAAATTTACGGGTTACCCCCCCCAAACAGCAAACCGGGTTTGCTAAAAAGTTGATGAGGGGCCCCCATTTTCCAAAGGTGACCAGGTTCTACCCAAATTTAAGGGAAGGGTGGGATTGACAATCGCAGAGGTTATGGGAAACCCGCTCCCCCTGTCTGCCCTTGTCTTTCCCACTCTAGAGCGGGGGTTGAAGCAGGGTTTTGGGTTTATTTGTGGTTTCTATTTCTCCCTTTGTTTAAACCGGGGGAAGTGCACTATTTTTAAATCGGGGGGTTACAAAAATTTTACAAAATTGGGCTGTTAAAATTTGGGTTTAAAGGGAAAAATATAATTTCAAAACTTTTTTAAACTGTGTTTTTTTTGGCCCCCAAACACCGGGGGATAAAGGCCATTTGAAATCCTGGGTTGTAATAGGGGGCCCGGCCGGGGACGGGAAACTTAGAGAAAGGGTTTTGAGCTTAGGGTAAAAGCTTGTAGCGGGAACATTGGGGGTACCCTTTGCTGTTCGCTTCGCTTTAAAAATTTTTGCGTGTCAGTTCTTATGATAAAGACTTGCTTTTTGTGTGTCTTTCAACAGCTCTCCTAGCTTGTTCAGGGGTCCCCACGCTTCGCACGGTTTCAAATCTTTGTGCAGTGGTTTTTGGGCTTGAAAGCGTATTCCTGCAATGTACTGTCCCATAGCTAAGCGTTTTCTCAAATTAACGTTTTACTTGGGGTTTTCTTTCGTGCATAGCGAATAACTTATCCCCCTTGGACGAGTCGGGGAACGCGGGTGTGGGCATATATTTTGCAAAAACCTACCTAAATTTCCCTAAGCGTTTTTGGCAAATTGCCGCCCCCTTGGCATTCCCTAAAAAACCATCTCAAAGTGCGCAACTGCTTTTCACTATTGGCGGGGGACACTACTATTAAAAGAAAGAAAAATGGCCCAAAAAACCCTCCCCCTTTAGGGAAATTTAAGGGAAAAAACTTTTTGTTCTGCATGAGGAAATGTTTAACCCCTAGGGAGAAAAAGGGTCAGTTGGGAGCGGTTGTCTCGGGGGAAAGTCGGGGGCGTCGTTGGCCTTGAGCGGGCCCAAAAATCAATCTTAAAGCAAACTAGGGACAGGAGCTTCGCAAGGGAAGAATTGATGGGGAAAAGGGAAGGAGAGGGGGGGCAGTTTTTTCGCTTTCCCTGTAAACGTTTTCATTTACAAAAGCATTCAGTTTTTCCCCCGCTTCAATGAGCCAAACCCAACCCAATTTTTTAAAAAGGGTTGGGAAAAACGGGCTCGGTTGAGGTGGCCGGAACAGCACTGGGCCCCTTTGGTTCATACGGGAAATTATTGGGTAAGGCACGGGAAATTTCGTCGGTTTTAAATTTGACGCTAAATTTTCTCTGTTTAAATCAAGTGTGAAGCCACGTTTTGGGGAGCATATACATTACCCCATTTTAAATATCTTAAAAGACCTTAAATTAAACAGGGGGCAGTTTGGTCCCCCCTTGGGGGACTTTGTGAGACAGAAAAACCAAAGTTTTAAACCGGGTGGTATAAAGCGAGTGGGTCTTAACTTTGAGGTTTTGGTGCCTTATTTGTTTGATAACCCTGGAGTCTGGGGGACCAGAGGTTCGTGTTTTTTTTGCAGGATCGTGATTTAAACCCAAAACTCTTGGAGGGCCCCGGGGTTGGGCTGTTTCCTTCGAAAAAAACCCGCTCCTTGCCCGAGGGGCCCCCCGGTCTCTTTTTTAAAACCGTCGGCGTAAGCAGAAAACGACAAATTGGGAAAATGAATTTGCCAGGGGAAAGGGGAGGTCTACTCACCCAACCCCAAGTCACCTGGTGGCCACGCTTCTAAACATAGGCCCCCTTGGGAGAGGAAAAACTATTAGGGGGAAATTCGAAAACAATATCCAGAGAGGCCCCCGGGGGCCAAAAACAAACCCACTTGCAAACGTCTAGGGATAAAGGGCAACCCCTGCCCGTCTGTTCAGTTTGCAATAAAGTAGGTCACATCATTCCCAATCCCCTAAAAAACCCCAAACCCAAATCGGGAAAATCTTTTAAACCCCCTAGAAAATGTACCCTAGAGAAGTAAAAATTTTAGGGCCCCCTTTATTATTGCAAAATTTTAAATTTCCCCTTCAGGAAAACTCAAAACCCCAAACTAAAGTTAATACCTTTGAGATATGGGGGAAAATTTGCCCCTTGTCAGAGAAGGAATTTTACCCCTTTCGGAATATTTCCCTTGAATTCCTCATTTTTATTGGAAGTTTAGGAGGAGTTTATTTTCCCGGTTTCCTTTGCATAAATTTTATGTACAGTGAAAAAATTTTCACTGGTTACTTGACGGGAAGGTATCTAAAAAAGGGACCCCCATGAAAAATGCCTGTTATTACGGGGTAAAAACATTTACTGTTACTTTTGGCCCTGAACCATAATGAAAAATGCTTCCCCATTTTTTTGCCAAAACCCTGGGGCCCCCATCCCAAGGGGGGCGGGGGAAATGTTGAAAAATTCCTTGGACGACTCCCGATCTCGGAAATTCCCACGTTGTTTTTAAAAAGACACCCCGGGCCCGGATTTCTCGAAAAATCAAGGTGAACAGCCCCCGATAAACCCTTCCTATTCCCAGTTCAGGATTCCCAGAGGGGTCTTTTTTCCATGCCGAGGGACTGCCCTTTCCCGGGGAGGAACAACAAAAGGGCCCCTTTTTTTAAAAAAATTTCGCTTTTGAGGAAGCCATGGGTAAACCCTTTTTGGGGCATCCAGTAAAATTAAAGGGAAAAAAAATGATTTTTTGGGATGCACTGAGAGGGAAAGGGTTTGAGGGCCGGCAATTATACGACAGGTTAGGGGTTCCCAAACCCAAATAAAACCCTCAGATTTTAAAATTTATACCCTTTTATAGTAAATTAGGGGGTCATTTAAAGGAATACAAAAACCTTGTATAAAAAATCAAAAAAAAAGAATTTTTTTGGGGCCAAAATTAAAGAAAAAAGGGGAAGAATCAAAATTAGGGGTTGCCCGAAATTTCACAATTTGGGGAAACCTGGAATTCCCCTTTAAAAACCTCACCCCCAACCCATACTGCTGTTTGGGGGAACCCTTTTTGCAGTTTTTAATATAGATTGTGTGGGTCCACTACCTAAGTAAAAAATCTGGAAATCTTTTATTTTTTTTTAAAATTAAATGGAAAAGGGTAACCAGATATCCTGAAGAAAATCCCTATGCGTGTATCAATACTAAAGCTTTTCTAAAAGCTTTAAAAAAATTTTCCTTTCTTTTTTGGGGCTTTCCCAAAAAACTTTTACAAAGTTTAAAGGGTACTAACTTCACTCCCAAAGCTTTTTGGGGAAAGTATTAACTGGGTTTAAAGGGATAATTCACAACTTACCCAGGGCTAAAACCCTCAGCCCCAAGGCCCCCTTTGGGAAAATTTTTCCCACCAAACTTAAAAACAATGTTGAAAAAATTTTTGCTTTGGCATTTTTCCGACGGGATTGGGTGAATCTCTACCGTTTTTGCTATTCTCATTTACAGGAGGGTTCAAGAGTCTACGGTATACCCCGTTGGGGCTGATTTTTTGGGAAACAATTACGAGGTCCTCTTGGGTGCTCAAAGAAGGTGGATGGGAAAAGGGAGGGAAGCTAAAGCCTCTAAAACCCGTTTTTCAAGGTTCAGGGGGCACTGAGTTAGGCCACGGCTAACCAAAAAGATAGCTAAAAGTAAGATGAAACAGGGTATGACAAAAGGGGAAACAATTCCCCCCTTCCCATCAGGAGACAAGGTGTTGGTGCGGGAAAACCAAACCTGGCCACCCCTTGAAAGCTAGATTTAAACGGGCCCTATGCAAATAGAAAAGTAGTTTTTTGTTTTAAAAATTATGGGGTTTACTCCCATTGGTAAGCCCTCAAAAAAAAAAAAAACTTCCAAATTAATCAAAATAAAGGGCCCTTTCATACACCGGGATAAACCCCAGTAATGACTTGTCCTTACCTCTGGGCCCGACCCCTGACTTTTTTTGACTCTATCTCTGAAAATTAATACAAAATTTTTCCCAAATTTCCCTGTCCTCCTAAAGGACCTACCCCCTTTTAAGGGATGGATTATCTGAAATTACAAGAACCAATTTAACTGAGCTTCTAAGTATTCCAAATTATTTTTTCGGATGTCCCAAAAAAAATTGTACTTTTGGGTTTAAACCCTGGGGGGGGGGTTTTCCAAGGTTTGGGAAATCAAAACCAATTAAACTCCCCCCCTACAGACTAACCCTGAAAGCAAAGGCTACTTCAGCGGGAAATTAAAACTTCTTGTTAGAAGGGGGTTTTATGGGAGGAGAAATTTTAGCCCCTGGGCTTCCCCGGACCCTAGTAAAGAAGGCTGATGGAGGGTTTTAGTAGGGCACAGACTACCGTAAAGGGGAAGGGTAAAAATTACAGATGCTTCCCCCCTTTCCTGTCTGGATGACGAAATTTGACTTTTGGGTTTAAGGCCTTTTGGCCCCAAAATTGATCTCCTTAAAGGATACTATCGGGTTTACCTTTGACAGAAAAAGGCGAAAAAAACCCTTCCCTTCGAAATTCCGGGAAAGGTCATTATAAATTACGGGTTCCCCTTGGGAAATAAAAATTCCCCCTCTTCATTCCAAAAAACTCACCCAAACATTATTAAAGGATTTGGGAAAGGCACGGCACATCCCAAATGAAATTGTTGTGGTGCTGAAATTTTGGGATCAAAAACTACTTAAAACTTAAAGCTTTTTTTGAGGCCCTTTAAGAATTCCAATTAACATTTAAATTTTTTCAAAATTTTCCCTTTGGGCCCCCGGCCCAACATATTTTTTGGGCCCCATGAATGGGTATGGAAATGTTGCACCTAAATTTCTAAGTTCTTTCGTTTAAAAGGATTTCCATTTCCCCTCATGATAGGAAATCTCTTCAATTTTCCTAGGGCATGATAGGTTTTACAAGAATTCTGAAAGGGAATTTTTTAATATTGTCCCCCTCTTACCTTCTTACCAGCCCTTTAAATTTCCCCTTTAAAATTGGAGGGCAGTTTGGGTTACACTGTTTTAAAAAAGAAAAAGATTTTTGTCCCTTCTGCACCCATTCTCCTGCCCCTCCAGACTTCCCCCAACCCTTTTTTCATTACAGGTTGATCCCGTAAAGCCCGGGGTTTTGGGGGGGTTTTAACTTTACAAATGGGGGAACAAGGATTTGGGCACCCTTGTAGCATACTTTGAGAAAATTTCCCACCACATCAAGGTTTACTCTCCCATTAAAAAAGGAACCCCCCGCGCTGGTACGGGCCTTGGAACTTTTCGTTGTTTATGGGGGCCAGGACATCGGGGTGGTCCAGTTACTTTGATCACAACCCCGTTAGTCTATCCCCAAACCCATAAGAATCAAAAACAAAAGGGGCTTATGGGGTTGGGAAACGCTCAGGCTCACCCTAAAATTTTCCCAAAATTCATACATTGCCGGCAAAAAAAGGGGTTGGCGGGACTCTTTGTAAAAGGGTTATTTAATATTTTTTTGGGGTTGGGGATGATTTGTGGTCCCCCCCCCTTTCAGCTTTTTTTTTTTTACCCCTTTTGGGGGGGGGGTTTTTTTTTTAAAGTGGGGGGAACGGGTCCCGGCCGCTTGTATCTGGCCCATTTTTGGCCCCTATCTGACTGCTGTTTTCCTCTGAGTTTGGGGTTTGGGTTTTGGTCATTTGGGAAAGTTTTAGCTCTATCTAAGGTGGGAGGGTGGAGAGGAATCGGCCCCATTATTTTGTCCCAATGGGGAGGGTTTACCACTGGATTTGGCAGCCTAATCCTTTTACCCTTCTCGGGGGGGGGGGGTAGGGGCCCATGCAAAGGAACGTAACCTTTATGGGCCCAGGGAACACACCCTAAATTTAACGGGCCCTATCCCCCCAACCAGCGAACCGGGTTTGCTAAGAGTTGATAAAGGGGGGCCCCTTTCGTTCAATTATTTCCCAGGTTTTTACCCAATAAGAGGGGGGATTGACATCGCAGGGGGTTATGTGGATACCCCCTCCCCCTGTTCCCCTTGTCTTTCCCCATTAGAGTTTTAACACGGTGGGGTATTTTTGGTGGCCCTTTTTTTTCCCCCTTGCCCCCGGGGAGTGCACTTTTTTTTTCCCCATTGTACTTATTTTGTACATATTGCTGTTATAATTGGAAAAATAAAAAGTCTAACTTTTTCTCCTGTGTTTTTTTGGCTCCTTTACCCCGGGGGATAACGGGCCCTTTTAAAAACCTTGGTTTTTATTTTTAAACCCTGTATATAACCCCGATTGAAAAAAACACTGTTTTTATTCCCCCAAAGTTGTATAACACTGTATATACCCCCGAGTTTATAAACTGTATATAAAACCCAGATTTTTTATAAATGTAAATTTTTTCCCCCAGATTGTATAACACGGTATTTTCCCCCAATTTTGGTATAACCCGTAATAAAACCCAAAGTTGTAAAACCCAGGGTATATATCCCCAAACCGTTGTATAACACTTTTAATTCCCCGAGCTGTATAAAAAGGGAAAATTTTACCCCCCGGGTTTGTATACCTGGAGTTCCCGGGAAAGGGGTTCCCGGGGGTAAACCCCCCGCCCCCCGGGTCTGTGGCCCAAGGCCTCTGGGGTCAGATTGTCAACCAGGTTTTGTTTCGGGCTGCACGCAAACCAAGTACACCCACACCCCGGGGGTCGGGGAAATGATTTTAGGTGTTGGGCCCAGTGCCAGCTTGAAGACCCCAGGGTCGTTGGTTTAACCCCCTTATTTTATGCTGGGGGGGCAGTTGAACCGTTCGGGCCCCCTAAATTATTGTAGGTCTCTTAACGTGCTAGTAAACCCCCCTCCCTTTTCTTTGGGGGGGAGGGTTGCACGTTTTAAAGTCTTTTGCTTTCAAAGGGGAGTGTTTTTCTGGCAATTTTTCCCAAGCCCTTAGGTTTTTTCCAGGTGTATTAATCATTTCTCTCCCCCTCCTTTCCCGGGGAATACAGGTTCGGGCCCTAAAAGCGTCCCAGTAAATTGAGGTGTTTTATCCCCGTTATGCCGCCCCGGGGAAAGGGTTTCTGTAAATTTTCAAGGTCCCGAAATTTTTTCCCTGCCTTAAAAGGGTGCTGTTAGTGTGCACAATTTTCCCAGCCTAATAAAAACAAGTGCCTGAAGGTGTCTCAGGGGGTTTTGGCCTGTTTATATCCCCAAAGGTTGTAAAATAAAAATACACCCCCGATTTGGTTAAAACACTGTATTCCCCAGAGTTTTTTTAATACCCCCCAAAACGCAGCAGCAACAACCCAGCAACGAAGCAGCGCCAACAGCAGCAGAAAAAAAAAACCAACAGCGGCAGAACGGGGCCCAAACCCCAGCAACGGGCAGCGGCAGCAAAAGCAACCCCACCCGGCAGCAGTGGGCCAACAAAAAATTTGGTGCTTAACTTTTGCAAAAGTTATACCGTCTTCTCTCTCTCCCCTCTCTCCCCTCTCCCTTTTCTCCCCTCCCCTTTTCTCTCACCTTCTTTTTCCTCTTTTTTTCCCCTTTAAACCCCTGTATGCCACTGAAAACAGGTCGGGTTTGTCCAAAATTTAAAAATGGCCCCCCAAATTTAACTACCACATCTCTAAACTTAGAAGATGAGGAAGTTTAAAGGAAAAGATTTCCCCAATTTGGGAATGATTTGTTTCATTTCCTTAAAATCTTAAAAAAATTTTCCCTCGAGGGGTTGATGGCCCAAAAGGTGAGGGAGGGTTACCCAAACCCCCCTTTCATTACCCAAAGTTTTTCTCTTTTCTGGGATGTAAAAGCCACTGGGGGGAAACGTTTCCCCCAACAAAGATTACTTTTATGTTGAAACCCGGTGTTTCATTTTATATCCTTTAGTTTTTTAAAGGCTACTATCCAAAAATTTGATATGAGGTGCACAAAAAACGCCCCTACCAAACCACAGGAGGGATTTAGGTCACAAAAACTAGCCCCCTTTAGCGGGCCCAAACTCTAAAAAAACTCATCCATCCGTCCCATTATTCCTCTTCAGGGCCCATTTTCCCCCCTTCCCCGGGGTCCTTTTTCCCCGGTCCCCTTTTCCCCCGGGGGCTTCCCCCCCTCCCCCCTTCCCCCCTTCCCCCCCCCCTTTTCCTTGCTCCCTCCCCTTCCCCCACCTCTCTCTCCATGCCCCTCCCCCCTCCCCCCCTCTCCTTCTTTCTCCCCCCAAACCCCCACCACCCGAGTAAACCCAAAATCAGAGGGCCCGGGGGCCGTTTTATTCTAACAAAAAGCAGAGGGGGGTTTTTTCAAAAATTTTTACAACCAAACGTGGATTGGGATACAAAAAACCCGTAAAAAAATGGAAAAAGGGCAAATGACCCAAGACCCGGGAAAAAAATTTACTCACGCAGAAATACACCATCAGGGGAAAAACCTGGGGTTCCTACACGGGAATTTTTTAAAATAGGGTCGTTCTCCGTTCACGGCCGGAAATTTTCTACTTGTTGGGGGTTTTCGTGGTTTAATTTCGTCCATGACAGCAAAAAACGTCATTAAAGGGCCCCTTTGGGTTTGGGGTTGGTTGTTAGTTTTAGGGCCACTGAAGCGTACGATTAAAGGAGCCCCTTTTTTTTCCCTCCGTTTTGGTTTTGGGGTTTTAGGGCCCCTGGGCAGGTACGCCGTACGAGCCCTTTGGTTTGGGTGTTGTTTTTGTTTTGGGGTTTTTGGGCCCCTGGGACGTTTCGAAGTTTTGGAGCCCCCGTAAGGTTTTCGGGGAGTGCCAGGTGTTTTTTTATGGGGATTTTCCACAAACAAGTGTGAATACAGTGGGACCCTTTTTCCAAAAGGGACCGTTTTTCCTTTTTTTACACTGGGGCCTTTATTCACGTGGCCAACCCAAACCCCCCTCCCCCCTGCCACAATTTTCTCCCCCAATGCCCCCAATTCCCCCGCCCTTCCCTACCCCTCTGCCAGGTCACATTCCCCTTTCCCCCAGTGTTACTTTTCCACCATGCCCCTTCTCTCTTAAACCCGTGTCCCTTCTCTCCCCGAGTCCCCAAATTTTAAACGGGACAAACGAAATTTCGGAAATTTCCCCAATTTACCCCAAATTTTCTCCACAAAAACCAAATTTCATCCCCAAAAACCCAATTTTCCCCAAAAAACATTTTACAAAAACCCCAAATTTTTCCCCAAAACCCAAAAAAATTTACAAAACCCAAATTGCCCCCACCCCACCCCACCCAAAAAAACCCCCATTTCCCCCACAAACCCCAAAAAACCCCCAAAACCCCAAACCCCCACAAAAACCCATTTTCCCCCAAAAACCCAAAAATTTTTCCAAAAAACCCCAAAAACCCCCAAAAACCCAACCCCTTTTCCCCACAAAACCAACCCAAAAACCCCCAAAACCACCCCAAAAAAAACCCCCAAAAATTTCCCCCACCCCCAAAACCCCAAAAACCCCAAAAAACCCAAAAATTTCCCCCAAAAAACCAAATACAAAAACCCATTCTACAAAAAAAAAACCCCCCAAAAAAACCCCCCACCCAAATCCCCCCCATCCCAAAACCCCACCAAAAAACCCCAAAAAAACACCCCCAAAACCCAAAACCCCCCAAAAAAAACCCCCCACAAACCCAACCAATTCCCCCCACAAAAACCCCCCCCAAAAAACCCCCAAACAAAACCCCCCAAAAAAAACCCCCACAAAAAAAACCCCCCCAAAAAAACCCCCACAAAAACACCCCCCAAAAAAACCCCCCAAAACCCCCCCCCCCCCAAAACCCCCCCCAAAAAACACCCCCCAAATAAAAACCAAAAAAAAAAAAACCCCCAAAAACCCAAAAACCCCCCAAAAAACATTTTTCCCCACAAAAAACCCCAAAACCAAACCCAAAAAAACCCAAAAACCCCCACAAAAACAAAACCCCACAAACCAAAACCCCCCCCAAAAAACCCCCCAAAAAAACAATCCCACCCAAACCCCCAAAATAAAAACCCCCCCAAAAACCCCCCCCACAAAACCAAAACCCCCCAAAAAAAAACCCCCAAAACCCAATTTTTAAAAAAAAATTTTCCCCAAAAACCCAAATTTACTTAAAAACAAAACAAAAAACAACAAAACCCCCTTTTTCCAAAAAATAACATTTCCCCTTCCCCAAAAACCAACAAATTTTCTCCCAAAAAAAAACATAAACCCCCCAAAAAAAATTTCTCCACAAAAAAAAATCTCCCACAAAAAAATTTTCCACAAAAAAACCCAAATTTCTCCCCCCCCAAAACCCAAATTTCTCCACAAAACCAAATTCCTTTCCCCAAAACCAACAATTTTTCCACAAAAAAACAATTTTTCCACCAAAAACCAAATTTTTCCCCACACAAAAACCTAAAAATTTTACAAAACCAACAAACCCCCACAAAACCAAAATTTTTTCCCCAAAAACTCAATTCCACTAAAAACAATTCTCTTCCCCAAAACCCCAAAATTCTCTCCACAAAAAATAACTTTTCCCCAAAACCAAATTTTCCACAAAAAAATCTTCCCAAAACCCAAAATTTTCCACAAAAAACCCAAAATTTCTCCCCCAAACCCCCCAAAACCCAAATTCCCCCCAAAAACCCAATTTTCTCCCCAAAACCCAAATTTCTCCACAAAACCCAAAATTTCTCCACAAAACCAAAATTCTCTCCCCCAAATTTTCCCTTTACCAAAAAAAATTGTTCCCAAAACCCCAAATTTTAAAAATCAATTTTTGGCCTTTAAAACCCCCGCCGGAAAAAAAAGTTTTTATGGAAACCGGGAAATGGTTTTAAGTTCCTTTTTAATTTATTTCCTCAGGGGTCTCCAGGGGAAATAAAAAGGTGTATTTAAAAGAAATTGTTAAAAAATAATTTAATAAAATTAGAGGTTTTGTAGGGGGGTTGGGATTTGGGGTTTGTGAAAGTATGGGGTTTTTTGATTGATGGTGTTGTATTGGGGGGGGGTTGGGGATGTAGTTGTGAGGTGAGGGGGTTTTGATGTGTGGGGGTTTTGATGTGTTTGGGGGTTTGGGGATGGGGTTTTTATGGGAAAGGGGTTTTTTGTGATGGGGTTTTTAGTATGGGGTTATGTGATGTTGGGTTTTGATGTTTATGGGGTTGTGATGGGGATGGGGGGGGATGTGAAAGGGGTTTGTTTTTATGGGGGGTGATTTTGAGGGGTTTGTGATGTGATGGGGTTTTATTGTGATTGGGGTTTGATGTGTGGGGGTTTTATTTGGGGATGGGGTTGTTTTTGATGGGGGTTTTATGTGATGGGGTTGGGGTTAATGGGGTTTTTATGGTAGGGTTAAGATGTATGGGGGGTTTCAATTTTTGATAGGGTTTTGATGTATGGGGTTGGGATTGTTTTGAAGTTGTGATGTATGGTTGTAATTTTGGGGTGGTTTGTGATGTGGTGGGGGGTTTTGGATTGGGGTGGGGGTTTTGATTGAGGGGTTTTTGATTTAAGGGTTTTTGATGTTTTATGGGGGTTTTATTGGATGGGGGTTTTGGGTGTTTGGGGGTTTTTTATTGTAATGGGGGTTTTTGATGGATGGGTTTTATAGATGTTGTTATGTTTATTGTGATGTGATGGTTTTTGTGATGTGAAGGGGTTTGATGTGACAACACAAAAAATGTCCGGGGGCCCCAAAAATGTTTTAAAAACCCTCCCGCATACACAAGGTGGAAATTTCCCAAAAGATTTCCCCGGGTTTCTTTTTAAAGGAGTGGACAAGCACCCAAAAAAAAGTATTGCCACCCGGTGTGACTTGGGACGTCCTTTCCGTGTTTGGGCCCGAAGTAAAAAGCCCGGTTTTATCAGGTCCCATTTCCCCCCCCGAGGCCTGGGGCAGGACCGGGGGGGCCCGGCCCCCCGGGAAACCCCCCCCAGGTTGGCTCCCGGGTAGGGGGGTTTTAAAGTGATGGTTTTTTATGAGCCATGTGTGAAAGGGGGGTAGAGATATAAGGGGGGGTTGAGATTAACAGGAGGGGTTTATTATAACAGGGGGTTAAGATATTTAAAAGGAGGGGGAAAATAAAAAAACAGGGGGGAGAATATAACGGAGGGTGATATAAAAAGGGGGGGTTAAAAATAAAGGAGAGAAGGAAAAACAGGAGGGTTAAAATATTAAAAGGAGGGGTTTAAAAAAACCCGGAAAGGTTGATTAAGGGGGGGGGTTGAATATAAAAAGGAGGGGAGAGTAAAACTGGGGGGTTTTAGAAAAAAACGGGGGGTAGAGAAAAAAACTGGAGGGTTTAAAATAAAAGGAGGGGTTGGGGAAATAACAGAGGGTTGAAAATATAAAGGAGGGCTGAAAAAAAATTTTAAAAAAGGGAAAGGGAAGTATAACAGGAAGTTTTAAATTTAAAAAGGAGGGTTTTAAAATATAAAAAAGGGGGTTGATTTAACGGGGGTTGGATTTTAAAGGGGGTAAGATAAAAAAATGGAGGGTTGAGATATTAAAAGGAGGGGAGAGATAAAAAATTTGGGGGGTTTTTTTAAAAACAGGAGGGTAGGGGATAAAACTGGGGGGTTGAATATAACAGGAGGGGAAAAGAAAAAAACTGGGGGGGGTTTTAGATAACAGGAGGGTTAAAAGGGTAAAAAATGGAGGGTTTGGTAAAAGGGGGTAGAGATAAAAAATGGGGGGTTAAGATATAACAGGAGGTTGAGAAATAACAGGAGGTTTAATATAACAGGAGGGGATATAAAGGAAGGTTTTAAATATAAAAAGGAGAGTTTAAAATTTTAAAGGGGGGTTTAAAATTTTAACCGGAAAGGTTTATGGAACGGGGGGGTTAAAATATAACGGAGGGTAGAGATAAAACTGGAGGGGGGAATAAACAGGAGGGTAGAGATAAAAATGGAGGGGTTTGGGGAAAAAAGGGGGGTAGAGAAAAAAACTTTGGGGGGTTTTAGATATAAAAGGGGGGTAAGAAAAAATGGGGGTTGAATTTTAAAGGGGTTTGAATTTAAAAAAAGGGGGGTTAGATTAAAGGGGGTAGAGATAAAACTGGGGGGTTGAATTAAAAAGGAGGGTAGAGATAAAAGGAGGGTTGAGAAATAACAGGGGGTAGAGAAAAAAGGGGGGTTTAGGGTAAAACGAGGGTTTAAATATAACGGGAGGGGTTTTAATAATCCCCAACTACGTCAACAAAGAAGATTTAAAAAAAAAAAATTTCAAATATTTAATACAAAGTTTCCCCGACCAATTTTTTACTTTATTTTTTCCTCTTATTTATAAATATATTTAATTTATTTCCCGTCCAAAGTTCCCTTTTATTTTCGGTTTTTTAATTTTTGGGGGGAAAAAATTTTATTTTTCTATTTGCAGTTTTTTAAAATCTATATGATAGATAATTAAGAGGTTTCTTATGTTTTTGTTGGGTATTAACAATTTTGTGGTGTTTTATTGGTTGTGAAAATATCGTGTTTGGAGAATTTTATTTCGAATTTTATTTTGTTTAAAAGTTAGTGGTTTGATTATACACGGATGGAGGGAGGAAGTTTTTTTGGAGCAAGCTTTAATGAGACTGTGTTGGCATGTCCCTGAGGCCAAGGTCTCCCTGGTTCTCTCTCTCTCTCTCTCTCTCTCTCTTTTCCCCTCTCTTCTCTCTTCTCTCTCCCCTCTCTTACCCCTTTTCCTCTCTCGTCTCTCTCTCTCTATGGTTGTTTTCTTTTCCCCTGTGTCTCTCTCTCCCCCTCATCTTCCACAAAGACTCAGATTATCACCCGCCTTTAAGGGGTCTCATTAGACAACCTGGACCTAAAAGTCACTTGGCAAGTTCCCCCACACACACATGTCCCCAACACAGTTCCTTCCCACACCACCCAAACAAACACCTTTTCGACACTAACAACATTACATATAAGATCCATCACTCAGTGATAAAGTACGGTTTATATTGACCGAGTGTATAGCGCGTCCCACAGTCTTCACCTGGACTATATTCAGAGTTTTTAGGCCCCTTTTTCAACTCTAAGTCCTCTGAGGATAACAAAGTGCCTTAAAGTATTGCCCTGCACTCTGGACTATACACAGGATTTTTCTAGGGTTATATGGTCCCTGCAAATTCTCTCAGCATATATACAGTGTTACAAGTCTTGCTTGTTCTGGGATTATAACAAGGTATTCAGGGTGTGTGTGGACCTGGCAGGAGTGTGTGAGGCAGGGTGGGACGGGTGCTGGGCCCTGTAGCCCCTCCCCTCAGCCACATGCACCGCGGGATGAGAGAAGTGTGTACAAAAACTTAAACACCTTCCTCCCAGGTGTACGAGGGGCACACTTTTCTGGGATGTGCTTTTTCCAACGTGCGCTTCCTTCTGCCTCAGTCAGGTGCCTGTTCATGTTCAAAGGTGTCCTGCGTCGTCTTCACGGCGCCTAGAGTCATGTTCAATGTTCTGTGTCATTTAATTTCTCACCCTCTCCCCCAGTACATAACTCACTCCTTTTACCAGTTCTGTTATAGAATCAATCAACATAATTTAAAAATTCGTTTTAAGTCCATGTCCACGGAAATGTCAAATTTCAGCAGTCGTTAATGATCTTTAAAGATTGGAAAACAG
The DNA here is from genome assembly GCF_026875155.1 of Cherax quadricarinatus. Classification (NCBI taxonomy): domain Eukaryota; kingdom Metazoa; phylum Arthropoda; class Malacostraca; order Decapoda; family Parastacidae; genus Cherax; species Cherax quadricarinatus. The sequence goes on along the minus strand of NW_026499488.1, from coordinate 1,751 downwards.
AGTTGTAAGATCTGGAAAAATGGTCAGATAGGAACAAAGTCTGATCAATGGAGGTCAGACTATATCTCATCTCGGAAACTCATACCTCTGTCATCCCGGCTCATCAGGAAGTGTGACAGCAGGTCAGGATACTGGTGGTGCCTTGTCTTTCTTAAACAGTTTTATTTTACACAAAGCCCGTATATATATATATATATATATAATATATATATTTTATATATATATATATATATATATATTATATATATATATATATATATAATATACATATATATATATATATAATATATATATATATATATATATTTTATATATATATAATATATATATAATTTTATTATATATATATATATATATATATATATAACACACACAGTGGGGTAGAACTGGAGACTTCAGTGACTGGAGTCACCAGCGTAATCCAAGCCTGCTTCACCTCACTGTCTGATGACTGTGCGACAGGTCCCACCTGGTGCCCAGATTCAGGTCTTTCCCCAGAAGACCTGACGTGACACAACTTTTGTGAGAGCAGTGACACTCACTCCTCTATAATTGTAACAAGACGCTGCGGTGACGCAGGTTCTTCTCAAAAACTCTGCCTATGGTTGAAGGCGCATCACAAGCCAAATTTCACCTACATGACGCTTTCAAAGATATGTTAGCTTTAAGTTAGGGGAAAGGGTTTGTCAGGTTAGGTTTAGGTTAGGTTAAAGGGTTTGGTTAGTTAGGTTAGGTTAGGTTAATATATTTTTGGTTGGGTTGGTTGGGTTAGGTTAGGTTAGGTTAGGTTAGGTTAGGTTAGGTTAGGTTAGGTTAGGTTAGGTTAGGATATTTTTGGTTGGGTTGGTTGGGTTAGGTTAGGTTAGGTTAGGGTTTGGTTAGGTTAGGTTAGGTTAGGTTAGGTTAGGTTAATATATTTTTGGTTGGGTTGGTTGGGTTAGGTTAGGTTAGGTTTTGGTTAGGGTTTGGTTAGGATTTTTGGTTGGGGTTTGGGTTTGGGTTAGGGTTTGGTTAGGTTAGGTTAGGGAGGTTAAGTTAGGTTAGGTTGGTTAGGTTAGGTTAGGTTAGGTTTGCTTCGGTTTTGGTTTGGTTAGGGTTTGGTTAGGTTAGGTTAGGTTAGGTTTGGTTCGGTTAGGTTAGGTTAGGTTAGGTTAGGGTTTGGTTTTGGCTAGGTTAGGTTTTGGTTCGGTTGGTTAGGTTAGGTTAGGTTAGGTTAGGTTAGGTAGGTTTGGTTCGGTTAGGTTTTGGTTAGGTTAGGTTGGGTTAGGTTAGGTTAGGTTAGGCTAGGTTTTGGTTAGGTTAGGTTAGGTTAGGTTAGGCTAGGCTAGGTTAGGTTTGGTTAGGTAGGTTAGGTTTTGGGTTTGGTTAGGTTAGGTAGGCTAGGTTAGGTTGGTTAGGTTAGGGTTTGGTTAGGTTAGGTTAGGTTAGGCTAGGCTAGGTTAGGTTAGGTTAGGTTAGGTTAGGTTAGGTTAGGCTAGGGTTAGGTTAGGTTAGGTTAGGTTAGGTTAGGTTAGGTTAGGGTTTTCTTCGGTTAGGTTAGGTTAGGTTAGGTTAGGTTAGGTTTGGTTAGGTTTGGTTCGGTTAGGGTTTGGGTTTGGTAGTGTAGGTTAGGTTAGGTTAGGCTAGGGTTTGGTTCGGTTCGGTTTGGTTAGGTTAGGTTTTGGTTAGGTGGTTAGGTTAGGTTAGGTTAGGTTGGATCGGTTTTGGTTAGGTTAGGTAGGTTGGGTTAGGTTTTAAAAGGGTTTGGTTGG
>NW_026499477.1:0-20605 GCF_026875155.1 Cherax quadricarinatus | reverse complement strand
CAGAATTATACAAAAATCTAGAGAGCTTATCTGAAGTTCCTGTAGCTATCTTGTCCAGTCGTCTGATATCTCAAGTTATGCAGGAATGCACATCCAACAATTTTGCCTCCTATCTGAGAGGTGTCAATCCAATTTTAACATCTAGAGCACGAAAAATTCTTCCCATTATATTAACGTTGTATCCAATTCAAAACCAAGATGGCGAGTCATTCTGCGCAGGTGCAGCTTCCCGTTTTCGATTACATAAATTTTAAATACAGTATGGCCATCTATTTACATTTAATAACTACTGTATTTCTGGAAAATATATACAGTATTTTCCACAGATGGAATGGAAATGAATGTTTTAATTAATCAACATTACGAATTGGAAGAAAAATTGTCTTGTAAAAGTAAGGTTTTGAATAAATTAAAGGGTGTAAGCCAGGCAGTTGATCAACCTATTAATACAAAGGGTGTGCTTGCCAAAACCTCCCGAGTACGGTCTGGAGGAAATCAGACTAGGTCGGCAAGAATTAATTGTTCAGTTGCAGACCAGTCAGCCAAACAGTTCTAAGGATATAACACATAATGACTCTGAAGTATCTGTCAAGTCTCAAAAGGGAAAAATAATCCCAGTGGTAATAATCATAATTAAGAGTTAAATAGGCACACATCAAGTGACAGGAATCAGTAATAGTGGTTCCTCACATCAAGGTAAGAGGAATAAGTACCTCAGTGAGGGTAACCCAGTTAATAAGAGGTCAGGCAAAGAAAAGAGAGACTGTCTCTTCTGCAAGGGTACTCATTTCACTAAGAATTGTAATGCCTATAATTCATGGGATATTAAAGTGGAAAGAACGAAAGAACTTGATATATTTATCAGATGTCTAGACAATCATAATGTAAAGGATTGTCATACCAAATTGAACAGTTGCTATCAATGCAACAAGGGAAGGCACCATACAGTTATGTGCAGGGTTGTATGTAATTCTTACAATAATGGTGACAATAATGATAATGTTAATAACCCTGGCACTACAGTGACTGAGGTAAAGTTGCAGCTAATGGCAATAATGATGGCCTTGCTGAGGTAGCCTTGCCGGTGTTGGATGTAATAATTCAGGATAAAGGGCATAAATCCAAAACCATGCGGCGTCACTCTCCTCAACACTGGTACGGGTCATGTAATATATGGCAGACTACCGCCTAGTAATAATGACTAGAGGAAGTAGTAAATACAGTCACGGTGTCTTACTTATAAAAGGTCACCCCAGTATAAGTATTCTTCTATCGAGGATGATGTTGAACCAGTCTAATTTGTGGGAGCTGGACAGCATAGGGATTAATATAAATGAGGAAAGTCCAGATGATTCCTTTACTCAGGAACAATACCTGAAGAATGTTAAATTTGAATCTGGACATTACTGGGTGCGACTTCCGTGGAAGCTAAACCGTCCAGAATTATCTACTAATTATAGGATGGCGTATGGACAGTTAAAGGGCCCAGCTCCGCGAACTGAGCAAGATACCAAAATTGTTGACTGCTTATAATGATATAATTAATAAACAGTTAAATAATAAATTGTTCTTACTTCAGGCGACGATAAATGCACACCTTAAGTGCACAGGTGGTCCACTGATTAATGCTCTCCTAAATGCTCTACCTGCCTCACCTAAACATATAGCTATAAGCTATGCTGATGATATCATGATCCATACAACAGGGCATAAGAAGATGAATACCATTCTTAATGAAGTTCAAGCAATTTGTAATCGACTAGGCCTCATAATATCTTCCTCTAAAACTAAGATATTAACAAGCAAACGACATCCCCCACCCATCTATTTGCAGGGTGAAATCATTAGCTACGTTAAAACTTACAGATATCTTGGTGTAGATGTACCCTTTAACAAATCCACTATACCACAACTAAACAAGAAATGTAAAGCTAGGCTAAATGCTCTCAAAGCTGTTGCTGGCTACAATCCCCAACTATGGTGCTAATGTGAGAATCGTGAGAATGATGTACATAGCCTATGTTAGGTCCTTAATTGATTATGCTGCTACCCATGTTGATTTTTAGCTAGAGAAAGTTCTCTCCGACCCTTGGAGTTAATGCAAAATGAAGCTCTCAGGATTATTCTTGGCTGTCCCAGATCTACAAAAGTTCTTAACATCAGGAAGGAGCTTGGTATTTCTAGTATCAGTGATAGGATTGTTGAAAATAACACCGTACTCGGTATTAGAATGTTGAGAAACGAACCAGACACTGTCACAGTGAATCTTACCAAGTGTCTAGAGGTAAATACACACAGATCTAAATGGATTGTGAAAACGTGCAATTGCATTAAGTTTTATAACCTGCATGAACTGTATCACTGTAGGCAACAAGAGCATTTCACCCCTCCATGGAAGATGTGTTCATTTAATATCACATACCTACAAGTCCCTCCCAAGAAGCTCATTGCTAGTAATCCTTCCTTAAATCTCTTGTTAGAGCAACTGCTCAAGAAGAAATTTCTCACCTAGCCGGTAGTAATAAGTTATCACAAGTTATATACACTGATGGATCTAAACAGGAGTCTTCTGGCAGGGCTGCATCTGCTCTTGTTGCCACCTCCCTAGTTAAGAACGATAATAAATTTGTTGAGTTAGGCATAAGAATTAACAACTGGGCGTCTACACTGCAAACTGAATTGTTTGCAATCCTAATGGCGCTAAAGCTAACCTATGACACTGAGCTTGACTCTATCATCATTACTGATTCTATGTCATCATTGAAGGCTCTTGGCTCATATAATGACTCCAACAACATGCTCATTGGGGAAGCCAGGTATAGATACTCAAAAATTAGGGACAAAGGAATTAATGTACAATTGCTATGGATCCCATCATACATTGGATTACTCCTTCATGATAAAGTTGATATGTTAGCCAAGAAGAGTATCCAGAAGGAGAATGTAGAATATAACTTTGGTATAACTGTGTCTAGCATTAGGAATAATATTAGGAGAGAAGTAAATAATGAAAATGATTGTTATAGGAATGCAGTTAGAATTATTATTATTATTATTATAATCAAAAAGAAAAAGAAATGCAGTTAGAAGCCTGAGTAGATCTATAACCCACTATGATAACATGAACGTAGATAAGTATGTTTATGGAGCAACTTGCAATGTGAACAGACTGACTGATGTTGTAGTGGCCAGGCTTAGGCTTGGTTACAAGTACTTCTGGCAGTTTGGGAGACACACAGTTAAGCTTGGTTACAAGTACTTCTGGCAGTTTGGGAGACACACAGATGATGATCAAACTAAATGTAAATTATGTGATCAGGCATATGGTCACTGTCTTGAACACTATGTGCTTAATTGTCCACTTATTAAGGAATACAGAGACAGACAGTATAATAACCTATGTGACATGTCAAGATATCTTATTAATGAAAATAAGATACCAGATATACTAAGCAAATTTCGTAAATTTGCTTGTAACATATAAGTGAACTATAGATATGTAGATATAAATCCATATGTATTCCTGTTAACCCTTTGGGGCCTAGTTCCTAGGCCTTTTGTGTATCCATATGCTCTCGCGCTACCGTCCACAGGATGGATATGGGGTGCACAATAAACTAGCCACTTCGGTGGCAAAATCTAATCTAGGTGGTCCACTGAGCGAAGTAATTGGGTAATAATCTTACGTGGACAATTTCCGGGTGCGACGTCAACTGAAGAGGAACTAATGAGGATATGTGAAGGGGTTAATGAAATAATGCAAGGTGCAAGGATGCCCCTGAGGGAATGGAACAGTAATTAGTCCATTTTGAGGGATCAATAAATATGGATGGCCATGGAGTTGAAAGTGCCTATATGCAGTAAGGTGCTGGGGCTGACTTGGGACACTGAGATTATTATTATTATAATTATGGGGGAGGGCTAAACATGTAGGATTATTCATCGCAGGTGGGGGGATAGAAGGTATTCAGGGCAAAAATTCCAGGGAACTGGAGTAAAAACCAATTCCCCCTAGATCAACCCCCCTCACCAGCGTAAAGGGAAAAACCTCCCTTGAGGGGGGGGGACACTGAGAGAGATTTGTTATTTTTTAAATTTTCTCAAAATTTCCCAGCATCCCCGATTTTTTAAAACCCAGAAGAAATAGGCTTATGCTCCGGGGGAATTTGGAAACAGTAATTAGTCCATTTTGGGGGAAATAAAAAAAGGGAAAACCCGGGAGTTGAAGTGCCTATATGCTAATGGCGGGGGGCCTGACTTGGGATATGAAGAGACTTTTTTTGTTAAATTTTCCTTTAATTCCAGTATGCCCAATTTTTTAAACCCCAGAGAGCAAAACCCTTGTGCCCAACCTTACAATAAGAGAAAATTGTAAAAACCAAAAGCAGGGAAAGCTTAAATGTCTTTGGATGGAGCCCCCCTGAGGGGGTTAAACAGGGGAAAAAATTTTTGGGGAATTTTGTAAATACTAATTTTTGGAGTTCCCAACCCAGGGGGCCCCATTTAAAAGAGGGGAAAAATTTTTTACCCACTTTTATTTAAGACCCCCCCGGCCCAGTGGGGAAAAAATTTTAATTTCTGAAGCTATAGTCCCAAAATGGTTTTTTTTAATGTGTTGATTTGGGTAAAAAAAAAAATGTTTTTGGGAAAAAGGGAATAAAACCCAACGGGGTTTTTTTTCCCCCCTTTTGCACCTGTGCGGATTCCAGGGAGGGGTCAAGAGGGGGCCCATCGGGGTGAGGGGGAGGTTTTGAATGGGGTTTTAAGAGGCTGGGGAAAAACGGGGGACCGGGAAAATTTGGGGTTTTCATGGGGGCCCAAAAAGGTTTAAATTTTAAAAGGCCTATTTTCTAATGGGAAAGTGCCCCGTGACGGGCCCCCCTGGTGAAGAGTGGGGGAACGTGATTGACGCACCGCTTTAATAAGGGAAAAATTTATGAATAATGGTGGGACCGAGGGTGACTGTGGGGTCGCCCGGATTCCCCCCGGGGGGGGAAAAACCCGGGGTTTTAATCCTCACTCATCAGTCTCAATTTTAAGGGAAAGTGACCTCCAATGTGCATAATTTTTAAAGAGACTTTTAAAATTGTCTTGTGAATTCAAATGAAATCAGTGAAAATTTAACCCCTAATTTAAAGAGAATGGTGAAGGGGAAATGGTCACCTTGCTCCGAGGGGGAAAAACCCCTTTAAAGGCCTCGGGGTTCCCGCCCCAAGGGAAATTAGTGAAGGTTTTAGGGAGTCACGATTTGGGTTAAACCGGGAAAAACCCAACGAATCCCTTTCGTCCGCTGGAATAAGAACCGTGTGGTGTAGGGGGACATCGAAATGAGAGGGTGAATGGGGGAAAAGGAAATAAGGAGTATCAATCCCCCACATTTAAAGAAAACCCTTTTCTAGTTTTAGAAGGAATGAACTGGCCATTTTGGGTATGTTGAACGGGATGGGTTTGGGTGATCCAGTTTCCAACCCAAGTGACCACCAGAAAATATCTGGAAAGTGGTGGGATTATTTTACAAGGGGTTTTTCCTTGATGGTTATATCCATGTTTTAACCAAACCCCCCCCCCCCCTTCTTTTCAGTTTTTTTTTTTTTTTTTTTTTTTTTTTTCAAAAAGTGGCCTTTCCCCCAAACCGAGGGGGGTGACCCAAAAAAAAAAGAAAATCCCCAAAAAAAAAATTTCTTTCATCATTCAACAAAAACCACCAACTCACACTTATCACTGCTTTTGCAGAGGTCCCTCGAATACAACGCTTAGAAGCAAATACATAAAAAGATACACAACATATCCCTCCAAACTCCCCAATTTTCCCAAAAACCCCCCCTTTTAAAAGTGCGGGGCATTGTATTTTCCCTTTTTTCCCGGACTCAAGTCCAACTTTATGAACATAACCCGGTTTTCCCCCGGGAAATCCCTTAAATTTAAATATTCCCCTGCTCACCCCAACAGATCACGGGCCCCAAAAGTATCCTTCGCTTCCTTTCCCTTTTCCTATCTAACACGCTCATGCACGCTTGCTGGAAACCCAAAACCCCCTAGCCCAAAAACCCCCACTCCTTTCCCCCTTTTTCCCAAACCCCTTTTCGAGGACACCCCTACCCCCTCCTTCTTTCCCTATGGGATTTATTTTGCTTTCCATGTCTTTTCTACTTTGACCCATTCTCTCTAAATGACCAAACCCCCCTAAACAACCCCTTCTGCCCTCTGACAAATGCTTTTATTAACCCCACACCTTCCCCTAATTTCCCCCACTCCAAATTTTTCTGCTTTAATATTTACCCCACACATTCCCCTTTGAAGGACTTTCTCCCTTGCCTCCCAAATCCTCACTGCTGCATTTCCCCACCCAAGTTTCCCTTTCCATTTAAAGAGTGTTGATACTGCTATACTTTCATCCCTTTTCCCTTTTTTTCCTCCAAAAATTAACTTTTTTTGATCCAATATATCAACCCACTCCCCTTTTTTTTCCCTCATAAATTTCCCTTTGATTAACCTAACCCTTTAAAAAAATTCCATCCCCCGGGGACACGTCAACCCCCAAAGGTTTTCTAAAAACATTAAATTTTTTCTTCCAAAACCCCTCCCCCCCAAATTTGATACCCAATTTTTTTTTTATCAAAAATCTTTTTGAAAAACCCTCTTCCCCTTTACCTTTTCTATTTTCACTTTCAACTTTCTACCTTTACACACATTCTCAAACTCTTTAAATAACCTTTGCAATTTTTCTTTAGAATCTCCCATAAGAAAAATTTATCATCACAAAAAGTAACTGTGTCAATTCCCTTTTTAAATTTAAATTCCCCAAAATTTTTTAACCCCCACCCCCTCCAAACCCCCCTAGAAATTTACTTCTTTTAAAAACCCCCTCTAAAAATTTTTAAAAACCCATGGTGACTTAAACACATCCCTGTCAAAGGGCCCTATTTTTAAACCGGGAAGTATTCTCCCCTCTTTCTACCCCCCAAAACCCTGAGTTTTCACTACCCTCAAAAAAAGCCCCTTTATAGCATTTAAAAACTTACCCCCTTTTTCCAAAAACTTGAAACTTTCTGCCAATTGTTTCCTTTTATCCACTCTATCTATCCTTTTTTTTAAATCCATAAATGAAAATAAAAACTTCCCCTATTTTTTATCAAAAATACTGTTCACTATATGCTTCAATGAAAACACTTATCTACACATCCCCTACCCACCCCTAAAACCTCCCTGCCCCCACCTGCAATCCTACATTCTGTTTTTCCCCTCTAATTCTTTCAATTATAACCCTACCGTTTTATTTTTCCCTTTGGTTTTACTCAGTAAATTTAAATTCCTCTTAATTTTTAAAATTTCTCTTTTGCCCCCTTTTCCCTTTTTAAAAGGGACTATACAGCTCTCCCCCAAAATTTTTTCCCCTATCCCTTTCCCCCCTCTTTCATACATTTATTAGACAAAATTACCAACCACTCCAACAATATACCCCCCCCTGCTTTTAAACTTTTTCCGTCATAAATTCCCTCAGTTCCAGTGCTTTACCCCCTTTCTTTCAAACTTTAATGCCTCCCCATACCTCCACCACCCCTTACTTTCTGCTTTCTTCCTTCTTTCCCGGGTTTCACTAATTTAATCTTCAGTCCACAATTAACTGTAGCGCCGTACTTGGGGGGGTGCTATCCAATTTATACGGGGATCGTTTTAAATATGGAAAAGGGACTGTGGTGTCAAAGGGGCCCCCCTGCAGTGACCGAGGTGGGTTTAAAATTTTTTTCACATGTCTCACAGGGTGACTAAAGGTAAACAATTTTGTTGTTGCCTCCCAATTAGATTACTCGTATGATGTTTCTGTTGATGTACTACAGGGAACACCCCAGAAAATTTTCCTTTGTGGTGGTCCCTTTTGGGAAAACCCAAAATTTAAAAAGGCAGGAAGGAGAGCCCACGAAAAGGGGGGCAAAATCAGGAAGATTATGGGAGGGGGATGACAAAAGAATCAAAAGAGCAATCAGGGTTATTTGGTTTAAAGTAAACAAACCAGCGAAAGTGTCTGCCTTTTAAACACTTTTCTTTTGTACAAATTGTCTCCACATTGTACAGTAGAAAAATAAAGAAAAAAAACCCCATTCTCATGTAAACACCCTTTTTAAAGAAAAAACATCTTTATTGAAGGCATTTAGTAAGGTTTCACATACGTACAATGCCCCCCTTTAAAGGCGGGTTTTGGGGAATTTTTTGGCAGTTTTGGGGGGATATGTTGTGGGAAACTTTACCTTTTATACTTCTAAACGTTTGGGGATTCTGAGGGACCTCTGCAAAAAAAAGTGATAAAGTGGAGTGTGGGGGAAAATGTTGGGAAAGATGATGAAAGTATTTTTTTTTGGGGATTTTCTTTCTTTTTTTGGGGGACCCCGTTTTCCGGGGGGGAGAAAAGGCCAAAATTGTTTTAAAAAAAAAACCCAAAAAAATTTGTTTCCCCTTGGGGCCCCATCCTATACGTACCTACATTGCTACACAATACAGTGGACCCCCCGGGGTTTTTCGATATTTTTTTTACTCCCCAAAAGTATGTTTTAGGGACCCGTTTTGAAACCGGGAAATTTTTTTTCCCATAAGGAAAATTGTGAAGTTTCATTAGTCCATTTCAACCCCCCCAAATTTTACACAAAAAACGCACTTACAAAATACACTTCATAATTGGTCCCCTTTCGGAGGTGAACGTTATCGGGGGTCCTTGTATTTAATTTTTGGCCCGGCCATATTATTATTTATCGACATACCAAACATAAAAAAAGGGAGAAGTAATAATAATTTTATGCTGAGAATTGTAAACAAAAATTTTCGTATTAAAGGGGGGGTGACTTTAAAGTTTTCCCCCCCGCCCCGGCCCACCACACCCCATAGTTAAAATAAAAATAAAAAGTTTTTCGCTATTTTAGCGTGTTTTCCCATATTTTTTTGGGAAAAAATTTTACCGGAGTTTACCTGGAAGAGTTTTGGGGGTCAAAGCCCCCGCGGCCCGGTCTTGACCAGGGGCCCCCTGGGGGAAACAAAACCTGTTTTAACCCGGCTGTTTTCGCTGGCCCGCACGCCCAAAACCCAAAGTATGAGCCACAGGGCCCCGGGTGGTCAAGGGGACCGACCCTTTAAAGGGGCTTGTCCAGTGCCGCTTGAAGACTGCCAGGGGTCTATTTGGGAATCCCCCTTTGTATGCTGGGAGGGGAGTTAAACATGGATTTAAAGAAAAAGTCTAAATTAATGTAAAAATAAGACATTTAATTGCCAAAAAGGGAAAATTTTTATTATTTTACTAAACATTTTCCTTCCCCCCCAGGGGAACCACCCTTTCCTTTAAAATTTTAAACAGCATGTTTTTATGCCCTGTAACATGTTTTTTTATATAATTTTTTAAGGGAAAAAATTTCCCCAAATCGATTAAAGAAAATGGGCTATATTTTACGAAAAAAAAGACAATTTTTTGTGCCCAAAGTGATTATTTTTTACATAATAGAGATTTGTCCTGGAACGTAAACAAAAACCGGTGGCACGCAAACCTATTTGAAAGGGCCGCTGCTGTATAGAAAACTTTGGTCATAATTTGAGATTGTCATATTTTGGGGAAAAGCCCTAAAAGGGAAAAAGCCAAAAAGCCCGGGGGCCCCACTGTTTAAATTTGGGTATACATTATTTTTATGGGAATTAAATTTAAAAAAAATACAGTTCAAGACAAAAACTATAGTTTTACATAAAAATTGGGGGGTTACGAAAACCCAGGTTCCACTGTATTATTATACGTTTATTTTTTTATTATTATTATTATTATTTTTTTTTAAATGGGAAAACACTAAAACCGTTTGGATTATAAAAAGCGCCCGTGGGGAGGGGGGCCCCGGGGGTGGAAGGTTTTTCGCTTTAATTTAGGGAATTGGAGCAGTTTCAATTTCCTAGTTTAAGGGGCCCCCCCAAACCCAAAATCAAGGAAAACCCCCCTTGAGGGGGAAAAACTCACAACCTGAAAATTTTTGGGTCTATCCAGAAGCAAAAAATCGACCGAGGATAGGGTTTGTTTATCCTGAAAAACTCCATGGGGGAGCACTTGTAAGCAGAGGTTCCACTGTAAATTGTTTTTGGGGGTCCCCGGGGCATTTTTTGACGTACGGGCAATGAAAAGGGAGAAACTGCTGCCCTGGTCTGGGAAATACATGACCCCCAGTTTCATTTTAGAGGTGTTTTTTTTCACAGATATTTTTCCCGTTAAATTTTTAACACCCCTTTAAACCCTTTGAAACAAAAGTTTGGGCTGAAGGTACATAACAAATTGCAAATTTTTTGAAAACCCAAATTTTTTCTCTGGCATCTTGTAATTGATGGGGGGTTGGGGGCTATCTCTCCCATTTTTTGCCCTTTGGGGACACTCGTCTTATTTTTATGGGCATCTCATGGAGAGGCCCCTGTTCCACTCTGTGGGGAATTGCAAAGGTTTTCCCGTTTTGTTTAAAACCAAATTTTGTTAGGGCTGTCTAGTCTATCAACGGACAAAAGAAAATTTTCCCCCAAATTTATCCCGCTCTTAAAGCCCATTACTTTTTCTTCCCCCCCTTTCTGACAGACCCCTTTGACCCAGGGCTCCCTCATTGACTTTTTGGGCAGCAACTGAAAGTTTCTACAACCCAAAATTTTTATGATACTTCTTTTAAACACCCCTCACAGCCCTTTCTAACTCTCCCCCCACGGGCCCCCTCCATTCTTTTCTACCTGTAATCAAAGTTTTAAAAACCCCCCTTTTCCAAAGTGCTGTATGACCATTGGGGGGTAAGCCCCTTTTTTTTTTATAAAAAAATTCAACCTTTTAAACCCCCTAGATCAGTACATGAGAAAAGATTGTAGGTTTAACAAATCACCAAAAATAAAAAAGGCTTTATTTACTTATACATATTACAATTAAACTTATTCAAGAAATTACCTTCAACACTTTTGGGATGAACACACATTTATTTTTCAAAGTAAAGTGTTTAAATTTTTAAAAAAACTCTAAATTTTTTTGGGACATAAACCCCTCCCGGCTAAGTTTGGAGAACCCCTTTTTTTGGAAAGAGGGGCTAAGTTAAAGGGGAATCTCACGCGACAAGTCAAGTCTGGGCCCCCCTGGTGGTTTTCCCCCACTGTGGGACAATTTAAGTGCAAGTTTTTAATAATTGGGTTGGGTTGTGGCAGGAGATTAAGTGATTTTAAAAGGGTTTGACCCCTTTAACATTGACTCTTGACACTTCCCCACGCATCTCTACATAGGTTTTTAAAAAAGCACATGCCTGTACAACTAGAGAATGTTTTTTTTCCAAATAATTTCTTTGGGAAGCCATGTGTGTGAAAGTCAAACCCCAGCATTAGTGGAATAAGTGGGTTTTTAAAAGGGGCTTCTTTTAAAAACTTGAGTATATTTTTCTAAGGGGTATTTATATTTTCCCCCCGCCACCAAACATTTTTTGACCATTCAATAAGCCTAAAGCAAAATAAAAACTGGGTGTTTGTGATAAAAGGGCCCTTGCAAAAAGCCCCGGGTTTTGGTTTGAAAGTCAACAGCTTTTTGAAATTTTGAGATTTGCAGGTTTTCCCAAAACCTTTTTTTTCCCGGCTTTTTTATAAAAAAAACTTTTCTCATGTATTGTGGCATAATAAGAACTTATTATAAAAAGCACGCCAGAAGACACAAGGGAAATTCCCATTTCTCGAGGCCCCGCCCTTCTCCCTCAGAAAATCTTTGGACCCCAAATGCACTGAAAGGTTTATCCTTTTAAGTTCCCCCAAATCTGAAAAGTAAATTTTCAACAAAAATAAATGAACAAATTTTTTTTATTACAAAAATTTTTTCACTCCCATTTTTCACTTTCAATTTAAAATAAAAAAACACCTGGGAAAGGAAAAAGAGAGAAAAAGTATTATATAATGTGAGAAATCACAAAAATGCTTGGAATACTACTACTTTTCACTGTGGTTATATTTCATATTAAGATATCACTGCTTCTTGACATCTTACTAGGCAAAAAAAAAAAAAAAAATAGAGAGATAAATGCCATTATTACACAGCAGGAATAGGTAAAAAATAATTAAAATTTAGTAAGATGAGGCAGAATTTATTTCATGGTAAGAATGTATAAAGACCATTATTAACAGAGTTGTCTATATTCTTCAAGTACCTATGGTTCTGAATTACAAACATTACTTTGTTTAACCCTTTCAGGGTCCGTGCCGTAGTTCTACGGCTTTGAGTTGAGGGTTCAAACCGTAGATTTATGCCATGAGCTCAGCTCACTCTGATAAGCTGGGAGCGGTAAACTTGGGCCTAGATATGAGAGAATACATCTATGTGGTATGTGTGCACCACATAAAACAAATCCAGCAGCACACAGTCCATAATGAGAGAAAAAAACTCAGACCGTAATTTTCGGTTTTTAAAACAGCAACTTTGCAGTGTTTTTTCATTGTTTTTTATAGTTGCGATTCTTGGTCTCATTTGATAGAATGGAAGATATATTACAGAAATAGAGATGATATTGATTGGTTTTATTACTGGAAATTGCTTGAAACTGAGCTCAAAGTTAGCGGAAATGTTAAATTTTTTGCCGATGTTCAAGAGTAAACAAATGACCTCACACGTCTAATACACACACAGATGGTGGGTCTAATATACATTAAAAAATGTGGTGATATTATTTATACAATTATTACAATATTGCATAACAGTAAATCTTCTATTTTTTGGTTTGAATAAAAAATTCATTATGTGAATAAAAAATCAAAATGGAATTCATTTGTAAAGGCTGAAAACTAACTAATGAACAGAGGAAATGTTAGTTTAGTGCCAGGAATGTCTGCATTATTTATTCTAGGCCCTATTTTGAAATTGGAATATTTTGAACTTTGCATTAAATTGGCCAAATTACCAATTTCCGATCACTTTATTTTGTAGTTGAAACAGTTGACTTGGCGATTTCTTGTGCTCAATCAATAGAACAGAAGTTATACTAGTGAAATAGCTAAGAATTTGGTCGACTGGAATAATGTAATTGACCTAAAATGGGAGTCAAAGTCGGCAAAATCACTGATGCGTAAATATCGCTAATACATCAAAATTCGCGAGCATAATTTCGTCAATTTTTCATCAAATTTTGTACTTTTTGTTTTATTACCTTCACAAAAAGATTCTCTACCATTTCATAAGAAAAAATAATTTTTTTTTTTTAAATTCTTGGACCCTGGTGCACACTTTGAATTTGGCCTCTGGACCCTGAAAGGGTTAAAAGTAGCAGTTCCAAGAAATACTCTACCTAAAGATAAGTCATACCTGCCCTTGTCATGAAGAATATTGCACACTGTAGTAAAGAGTCCCACTGGTCTTCAAGAGGTACATCATGGTCCAGTATATGCTGGACCATGTCTTCAAGATTCTCATTTTTAGAGCGACGAAGTTCTCGAATAGCTTCATACTTATTACTTAACTTTTTGTTGCTAAGCATGGCTTTCTGCCTCATCCCGATTGCTGAGAGTAGCAGAAAACTTTGTTAAGATGGGCAGTTGTCATTCTTTACTACAGAAAAAAGCTTGGAAATATATACAGTACTTAGTCAATGTATTGCAGTAAAGTATTATTATTAGTAGGAGTATTAGTTGTAGTAGTAGTAATAGTAGTAGTAATAATAGTAGTAGTAACAGTGGTAGTAGCAATAGTAACAGTAGTAGTAGCAGTAGTAGTAGCTGTAGTAATAGCATAGTAGTAGGATATGGAGGAGGAGTAGTAGTACTACTTGGAGGAGAAAGTAAGGTAGCAGTAGTAGTAGTAATCTTCTTTCAATGTACCAGCTGTATCCCATCGAGGTGGGGTGGCCTAAAAGAAAAAACACAAGTTTCTCCTTTTAAATTTAGTAATATATACAGGAGAAGGGGTTACTAGCTTATTGTCCCCGGCATTTTAGTCGCCTCTTACAACAGCATGGCTTACAGAAGAAGAATTCTGTTCCACTTCCCCATGGACAGTAGTAGTAATATTTTCATTATTTGATTTTTTATTTTTTTTTTTTTAACAAGTTGGCTGTCTCCCACAGTGGCAGCGTGACCCAAAAAGAAAAATACTTTCATCATATTTCAACAACTTTCACCTCACTCATACATAATCACTGTTTTTGCAAAGGCACCCAGAAACAACAGTTTAGATGCATATATAAAGGTTATAACGTATTCCCCAAACTGCCAATATCCCAAACTCCTCCTTTAAAGTGCAGGCATTGTACTTCCCATTTCCAGTACTCAAGTCTGGCTATATAAAAATAAATGGTTTCCTGAATCCCTTCACTAAATATTACCCTGCTCACACACCAACAGCTCATCAGGTCCCAAAACCATTCATCTCCATTCACTCCTATCTAACACGCTCACGCATGCTTGCTGGAAGTCCAAGCCCCCTCGCCCACAATACCTCCTTTTTACCCCTCCCTCCAACCTTTTCAAGGAGACCCCTACTCCGCCTTCCTCACCCTACAGATTTATATGCTCTCCATGTCATTCTACTTTGATCCATTCTTTCTAAATGACCAAACCACCTCAACAACCCCTATTCAGCCCTCTAATACTTTTAACTCCACACCTCCTAATTTCCACACTGAATTTTCTGCATAATATTTACACCACACATTGCCCTTAGATAGGTCATTTCCACTGCCTCCAACTGCTCCTCACTGCAGCATTTACAACTCAAGCTCACACCCATATACAGTGGACCCTCAGGTAACGGCATTAATCCATTCCAGAGAGCTTGCCTTTAACCAATTTTGCCGTTAGCTGAATTAATTTTCCCCATAAGAAATGATGGAAATCCAATTAATCCGTTCCAGACACCCAAAAGTATTAAACGAAATAATTTTTTACATGTAAATATACATTTCCCTACACAGAAAACAATGAGATATGCACATTAAACAATACTGAAATGACACTTACCTTTATTGAGGACTTATTGAAGAGTTATGAGATGGGGAGGAGGGGAGAGGATGGCAGTGTACTATTGTTTGGAAGGGGATCCCTTCCATAAAGACTTCAGGTAAGAAGTCCTTTTCTGGGGTTACCTCCCTTTTTTGTTTTTTTAATGCCACTAGGACCAGCTTGAGAGCCACGGGGCCCCTGTCGCACAAAGTATCTGTCCAGAGAGCTCTGTTTCTGGTCTCTCTTTAAGATTTCCCTAAAATAGGACACAAGAGTGTCATTGTACATGTTGCCAATACAGCTTGCAACAGCTGTGTCAGGATAATGATCATCCTAAAAGTTTGCACCTTTGTCCACATTGTACAAATGTCCTTAATCTTTGACGAAGGCAACTTCCTCCATCTCTCTTCCTCTTCCTCTAAAGCAAATTCCTGAGCTGTGATCTGTTGTTGTTGCACCTGGAGCTCTTGCAGCTCTGTAATGGTTAGCTCTTCATTGTCGTCCTCCACCAACTCTTCCACATCCTCGCCACTAACTCCAACCCCATGGACTTCCCAAATGCCACAATAGATTCCACAACTGGCATAGGCTCCTCAAGGTTAGCTCCAAACCCTTCAAAATCTCTCTCTTGTACACATTCTGGCCACAATTTTCTCCAAGCAGAGTTCAAAGTCCTGCAAGTCACTCCCTCCCAAGCCTTACCTATAAGGTTTATGCAACTGAGGATACTTAAGTGATCTTTCCAGAACTCTCTTAGGGTCAATTCAATGTCTGAGGTCACTTCCAAGCACTTTTGAAAACACTGCTTTGGTGTACAGTTTTTTGAAGTTTGAAATGACCTGCTGGTTCATGGGCTGGAGGAGAGGAGTGGTATTAGGAGGCAAAACTTCACTTTGGTGAAGCTCAACTCCCCCACAATTTGCTCTTCCAAGTCTTGAGGATGAGCAGGAGCATTGTCCATTACCAGGAGGCACTTGAGTGGCAATTTATTTTCCAGGAAGTATTTTTTTCAAACTAGGGCCAAACAAGTCATAGAACCAATTGAGGAAAATGTCCCTAGTGACCCATGCCTTGCTGTTTGCTCTCCACATCACACACAATACAGTCTGGATGACACTGTTTTTCTTGAATACTCTGGAAGTTTCAGAGTGATACAGGAGTAAAGGCTTCCCTTTGCAATCCCCATTAGCATTACTACAAAACATGAGAGTTAGCCTGTCTTTCAAAGGCTTGTGTCCTGGGAGTGTCTTTTCCTCCTGAGTAATGTAGGTCCTGCTTGGCACTTTCTTCCAAAACAGGCTGTTTTGTCACAATTGAACATTTATTGGGGTTTTAATTTTTCAGTGTCTACGTACCCCTTAAAGTCCTGCACATATTTTTCAGCCACTTTTTTGTCAGAACTGGCAGCCTCACTATGCCTTATCACACTGTGTATGCCACTATGATTCTTAAATCTCTCAAACCAACCTTTGCTGGCCTTAAATTCACTAACATTCAGGTGTTTTCTTAATCAGATCATCATGCAACTGCCTTGCCTTTTCACATATTATTGACTGTGAAACATTATTCTTGATAATTGTTTCTCATTGATCCACACCAACAACAGTCTCTCCACATCTTCAAGTATTTGCAGTCTCTTGTTTTGAAAGCATACTTGCACCTTTCACAACAACAGCTTTCTTGATTGCCTTTTTGTTGGCCAAGATAGTCATGATGGCTAACTCGGAGACACACACTCCACTTTCGTACTTTGCGATTATCTCTTTTCTTCAGTTCAATAGTATTTCTCACCCTTTTTACCATAGGGTTGGCATTAGAAGCTTTCTTTGGGCCCATGGTGGCTTATTTAGCAGTTGTTTTTTTTTATTATTAACACATTGCCGATTCCCACCAAGGCAGGGCTGCCCGAAAAAGAAAAAAATTCATCATCATTCACTCCATCACTGTCTTGCCGGGAGGGATGCTTTACACTACAGTTATAAAACTGCAACATTAACACCCCTCCTTCAGAGTGTAGACACTGTACTTCCCATCTCCAGGACTCAAGTCTGGCCTGCCGGTTTCCCTGAATCCCTTCATAAATGTTACTTTTGCTCACACTCCAACAGCACGTCAAGTATTAAAAAACCATTTGTCTCCATTCACTCCTATCAAATACGCTCATGCACGCTTGCTGGAATTCCAAGCCCCTCGCACACAAAAACCTCCTTTTACCCCCTCCCTCCAACCCTTCCTAGGCTGACCCCTACCCCGCCTTCCCTCCACTACAGATTTATACACTCTCAAAGTCATTCTGTTTTATTCCATTCTCTCTACATATCCGAACCACCTCAATAACCCCTCCTCAGCCCTCTGGAAAATAGTTTTGGTAATCCAACACCTTCTCCTAATTTCCGAACTACCAATTCTCTGCATTATATTCACACCACACACTGCCCTCAGACATGACTTCTCCACTGCCTCCAGCCTTCTCCTCGCTGCAACATTCATTACTCATGCTTCACACCCATACAAGAGTGTTGGTACAACTATAATCTCATACATTCCCTTTTTGCTTCCACAGACAAAGTTGTTTGTCTCCACAGACTCCTAAGTGCACCACTCACCCTTTTCCCCTCATCAATTCTGTGATTCACCTCTCTTTCACAGACCCATCTGCTGACACATCCACTCCTAAATATCTGAATACATTCACCTCCTCCATACTCTCTCCTTCCAATCTGATATCCAGTCTTTCATCACCTAATCTTTTTGTTATCCTCATAACCTTACTCTTTCCTACATTCACTTTTAATTTTCTTCTTTTACATACCCTACCAAATTCATCCACCAACCTCTGCAACTTCTCTTCAGAATCTCCCAAAAGCACAGTGTCATCAGCAAAGAGCAACTGTGACAACTCCCACTTTGTGTTTGATTCTTTATCTTTAACACCACACCTCTTGCCAAGACCCTAACATTCAGAACAAGAACTATTTTGATAAAATCAAGAAAACTCAGATGAGTGTGTATACATAAACGTGTACATGTATGCATAGTGTGACCTAAGTGTAAGTAGAAGTAGCAAGACGTGCCTGAAATCTTGCATGTTTATGAGACAGAAAAAGACATCAGCAAATCCTACTATCATGTAAAACAATTACAAGCTTTCATTTACACTCATTTGGCAGGACGGCAGTACCTCCCTGGGTGGTTGCTGTCTACTATTCTTGGGGGAAACACTATACCTGAAGTGGTTATATATATCCTGGGAAATGTAAGGTAACTGGGTTTTATCAGAAAGGAAGGGTACCTCCAATTCCTAGGATCAAGAGCCCTTCACCACCCTCAAAGCACCATGAAAGGTTATTTCAGTAGAGATCAACAACCGATCACATGTATTTGGCAATACAAGTAGACAAACTAGAGATTTTGCATAAGAACAAAACAGATTAGTAGTACATGCATAGATCAGGATTGCAGAGAAGCAGGAAGAATTATTAAGGGTGGAAGTATAGACTAAGTGATTATGTTGAAGCAGGAAAGTGAGCAATACTTAGGGTAAAAAGCTATTTGTTGCATTCATGAATTAAAAATGGTGTATGATAGTGTGGATGTTACCAATGTATGGAATAAGTGGCAGGTTACTAAAAGCAGTAGAGTTTTTATGTGGATAGAGAGGTTCAGGTTGCAGTATGTAGGAGGTAGGAGGGGACTATTTTCCTGTTAAAGTAGGA
Organism: Cherax quadricarinatus; assembly: GCF_026875155.1. Taxonomy (NCBI): domain Eukaryota; kingdom Metazoa; phylum Arthropoda; class Malacostraca; order Decapoda; family Parastacidae; genus Cherax; species Cherax quadricarinatus. The sequence continues at coordinate 1,943 of NW_026499477.1, read as the reverse complement.
TGTAGGGATGCACAATGTCACCATCGTTGTGGTTGTTTTAATATATAGTTGGGGTTGTAAAAGTGAATGCTAGAGTATTGGAAAGATGTGTGGGATTAAAAGATGTTGCATCAGATGAAAGAAGTTGCAAGAATGGTGGAGGAATCTGGAAAGATATGCGAACGAAGGAAATTAAAAGTAAACATAGAAAGTGCAAGGTGATGAAAGTAGTAAAAAATCCAGCAATGAAAGACTGTATATCTGAGTGGAGGGCAGGAGTATGAAGGAAGTAAAGTGGTTAGACATTTGGGAATGGACCTGTTAGCAGAAGGGTCTATTAAAAATAAGGTAAACCATAGAACAGATGAGAAAATGGTGGATGGTGCACTGGGGCATTTGTGGAGACAAAAAACTTCATCCATGCATGGAAGTAAAAATGGAAATATACTGAAACATAGTAGTAGGAACCCTCCCAAGAAGGGTTACAGGGAGGGGTGCAAGTCTCAAGTGCTAGGATTGAACATCCAACACAACTGTGTGAGAACATTAGATTGGAGTGAGTGGAGACAAGGGTTTATGTAACTTGACATGATGTTGGAGTTTAAGCAAGGTAACATATCTGAAGGGATCCAAGGAAATGGTTATCTGGACTTGAGTCCTGGAGATGGGAGGTACAGTGCCTGCACATCTAAAGAGGGGTGAGGATGCTGCAGTTCAGAGGGCCATCTGAACAGTAATGTCAGCACATCTTTTGCAAAATATTGATTAAATGAATGAGAGTGAATGTTTTTTTTTTTTCTTCTTTTTTTAGTTACCCTACCTCAGTGGGAGATGGCTGATGTTAAAAAAAAATAATAATAATAATAATTAATTTACAGTGGACCCTGAGTTTCATGATTAACCCATTCCAGAGAGTCTGCCGAAAGTTGGAATTCACAAATGTCGAAACCATTTTCCCCCACAAGAAATATGTAAATCCAATTAATCGAATCCAGACACCCAAAAGTACTAAAAAAAATTATTTTTTTTATAGATTAAATATAGATTTACATACAGAAAAGAATGAGAAATCAAGTATAAAACAATAATAACATCACACTTACCAGTATTGAAGACTTGTTGGTGTATGGAAGACAGAGGAGGGGAGAAGATGGAGAGGTTACACTATTGTTTGGAAGGGAATCCCCTTCCATAAAGAGAGCTCTTGCAGCTCTGCCCTCTACCACAATCACTACCACCCTCAAATACCATCACTACCACCCTCTACCACCATCACAACTGCTACCACCCTCTACCACCATCACAACTGCTACCATCCTCTACTACCATCACTACCACTACCACCCTCTACCACTACCACCCTCTACCACTACCACCCTCTACCACCACCACTTTCATATTTTTCTACAAACTTTCTCTTCAATTCTATCGTGTTTCTCACCTTCTTTACCAAAGGGCAGGCACTAGAAGTTTTGTTTGGGCCCATCGTGGCTTATTTAGCAGTTTCAAGCACAAAAACAATGGGTTATTACAAAATGTATCATATAAACAAGTGGGGTGATGGTCACTTGCCCAGAAACAATGCCACACTGACTCTCTGAATGGTAGTGTGTGGGAGCCTTTGTGTATGCCCAGCCACTGGGAAAGCCGCTTGGACGCATTCCATATGGACGAACTGCGAGACAAATCACAAAACGCAAGGCTATATCTTGACGAAAAAAGTTGCTGAAAGTCGAAATTCACGAAGCGCGAGGTTCACGAAACTCGGGGATCCACTGTATACATAATTTTCTAAAAATTCAATTTTTGAGCTTTCAGTGCCTTATGTCTGACAAAGAACACAGCACAGAAAATTTTTTATTGTTTTTTCGTGGTTCAACAGGGCTTCTTTATCAACCCTGTACAGAAAGTGGTTGACCCAGATGAGGGAGCAATTTTCCCCGTACAGTGGGCCCCCCATCGTA
>NW_026499466.1:0-18714 GCF_026875155.1 Cherax quadricarinatus | reverse complement strand
TATATATATATATTTATATATATATATTTTATATTATAATTTTTATTTATAATATTTATTATATATGCACACCATATAATAAGTCCTTGGAAAAGGTGTGGGTTCCAAACTAGCGCTGCATACTCCTGCGTAAAACGGTATACAGGGTCCGGAACGACCCCTGATGAGTTTCCCAGATTGCTATTCTTGGGTTCGCAAGTCGCCCGTATGTCGCAGCAGTTATTTGGTTGCTGTGCGCCTCAGATGTGTTCGGTTTATACACACACCAAGATCCTTTTCCTTGAGTGAGGTTTGCAGTCTTTGGCCCCCTAGATGTACTGTCTCTGGGGTTTTTTATTTGCCCTTCCACGATCTTTAATGACTTTGCACTTGGTGGAGTTGACCTTTGGGAGCCAGTTCCTAGACCAGGCCTGCAGCCTGTCCACATCCCTCTGTAGTCTTGCCTTGTCCTCTTCTGACTGAATTCTCCTCATTAACCTACATCGTCTGCAAACAAGGACACTTATGAGTCTATTCCTTCCTTCGTGTAATCACATATACCAGAAACAGCCCCGGTTCTGGACTGACCCCTGTAGAACCCTGCTCATTACAGGCGCCCACTCTGACACCTTGTCTCGCACGATGACTCGCTGATGCCTTCCCGTCAGGTATTCCCTGACCATTGCAGCGCCTTCCTGTTATCCTCCCTGGTCCTCCAGCTTATTCACAAATCTTTTGTGTGGACTGTGTTCAAACCCCTTCTCACAGCCCAAGAAAATGCAATCTAGACACCCTTCTCTCTCTTGCTGCGGTCCCTGTCTTAGAACTATAGTAGGTTTGTGACATGGGATTTCCCGTCTCTAAATTCGTGCTGGTTGTCGTTTATAAGCTCATTCCTTTCTAGGTGGTAAACCACTCTTTTCTTGATAATCTTCTCCACGACTCTGCATACATGTTATTGACACTGGTCTGTAGTTTCATGCTGCGTGCATGTCTCCTTTTCTAAAAACTGGGACTACATTTGCTGTCTTCCATGCTTCGCGTAGTTGCCCTGTTTCGACAGATGTGTTGAAGATTGTTATTAGGGGGACACATAGCGCCTCTGTTCCCTTCCTCTCAGGACTCACGGAGAGATGTTATCCTGCTCATAGCCTCTAAGATATCTAGTTCGCTTAGCAGCCTCTTCACCTCCTCCTCGGTTGTATGCATTTGTGTCTAGACTTGTTCGTGTACCCAAACCCCTCCTTTCCGGAGTCCTTTCTGTCTCCACTGTGAATACTTCCTTGAGTCTCATGTTAAGCTCCTCACATACCTCAAGGTTGTTTCTTGTTAACTCCCCTCCTTCCTTCTCAGCCCGATTCTTTGGGCCTGTTTGTTGTTTTCTTCCTGTGTGACTGTAAACAGCTTCGGGTCAGACTTGGCTTTCGCTGCTATGTCGTTTTCGTACTGTTGCTGGGTCTCTCTCCTCACCTGGGGCGTATTCATTTATTGTTCTTCGACTATTCTCCTTATTCTCCTTATTGTTCTATACTTCTTCCATTCTCTAGCCACTTGGTTTTAGCCTCTCTACACCTTCGGGTGAACCCAAAGGGGTCGTCTGGCCTACTCATTTATCTGTTACACTTGGGTACAAATCTCTTTCTGCTTCCTTGCATATTGTTGTCTAATATTCCATCATCTCATTTTTCTGTTTTTCCTGCCATCTCTGTCCCACTGGACTCGGCAGGAAATCCCTAATGCCGTGTAATCCCCCCTCATGTAGGCTGGCTTCGTTCTTCTTGCCCTCCCTGCCTCCCTCTCCACTTGTAACTCTATGTATTCGAAGCTTAGAACCATGTGATCACTAGCTCGAGGCGCCTTTCAAATGTGATGTCCTCAATATCTGCACTGCTCAAGGTGAATACTTGGTCAAGTCTTGCTGGTTTATCCTCTCCCCAAACGTTTTAAATGTGGGAGGTTTTCAGTGTCACCCCCAACATCTTATCCTCCCGTTTCTGGTCCCCCCATGTGGCTCCAGGTTTTCCCAGTCGATTTCTTAGTGAATGAAGGCCCCCCACGACCAGTAGCTTCGCCCTGCCCACACGGCCCCTTTTGGCCACTTCAGCCAGTGTGTGTGTTTTGAGTGTGTGAGTGTGTGTGTATCGTCTATTTGGGGGTTGCAGGGGTCAAAGACTCATCTCCTGGCCCCGCCTCTTCATGATCCCCTACTATGTCCTCTCTCTCCTGCTTCATGAGCTTTTTTTTACCTCGTCTTAAAGCTATTTTATGTTCCCGCCTCCCTTAATCACTTGCTGACTTTTTCCACTTCTTGACAAATCTAATACTGAAGAAATACTTCCCAACATCCCTTTGACTCATCTGTGTCTTCAACTTCCAATTGTGGACCCCTTGTCTCTGTGTCCCATCTCTTGAACATCCCGTCTCTGTCAAACCTTTTTCTATTCTACGCAGTATTTTGTATGTCGTTATATTTTCTCCCCTAACCCTCCTGCCATTCCCGTGTCGTTTAGGCCGATTTCCCCCAATCTTTCTTCGTAGGACATTCCCCTAAAACTCTGGAACTAGGGCCCTTTTTTGCAAACCTTTGCACTTTCTTTAATTTCTTGACGTGCTTGACCAGGTGTGGGGGGTTTCCAAACTGGTGCTGCATACTCCAATATGGGCCTGAAGTACCAACGGTGTACAATGGCTTGAGCGATTCCTTACTGAGGTATCGGAGGTTTGTGGGGTGTGTGTGTGTGTGTGTGTACTCACCTATTTCTCACCTAATTGTGGTTGCAGGGGTCGAGACTCAGCTCCTGGCCCGCCTTTTTCCGACCGCTACTAGGTCCTCTCTCCCCCTGCTCCCTGAGCTTATATATACCTCGTCTTAAACTATGTATAGTTCCCGTCTCCCCTACATCGCTTGCCAGACTATTCCACTTCCTAACTACTCTATGACTGAAGAAATATTTCCTAACATCCCTTTGACTCTTCTGAGTCTTCAGCTTCCAATGTGACCCCTTGTTTCTGTGTTCCATCTCTGGAACATCCTGTCTCTGTCCCTTGTCTTTTTCCACGCAGTATTTTGTATGTCGTTTCATGTCTCCCCTGACCCTCCTTTTAATCCAGTGTTGTCAGACCGATTTCCCTTAACCCTTTTTCACGGGGACATTCCCCTTAGTTGGAACTAGCCTTGTTGCAAACCTTTGCACTTTCTCTAATTTCTTGACGTGTTTGACCAGGGGTAGGTTCCAAACTGGTGCTTCATACTCCGTTGGGCCTGGGCGTACACAGTGTATAAGTCTTGTATAAAATGTGTGTGTGTGTGTGTGTGTGTGTGTGGTGTGTGTGTGTGTGTGTGTGTGTGTGTGTGTGTTGTGTGTGGTGTTGTTTTGTGTGGGTGTGGTGTGCTTGTGTGTTTTGCGTTTAGTAATTATAGGGTAAAAAGGATTTCTCAGTGGTGTGTATATGTCTGCAGTGTGTGATGTATGCTTTGTGTGTGTGTTGTTGTGTGCATGTTTGTGGGTACATTTACGTAGTAGGGATGTGTATATGTTTCTTTTATGTATGTGCACGTTATGCAATTTAAGTGTGCATGAATTGTTTGATTTCTGTAAGTATGTGAGTATGTTGTAAATTTTGTTATACTAATCGCTTCAGGGTTTAGGGAAAATACCTAATTATGGTAAAAAATTTCTTGTCATGGCAGCACTAATTTCTGTAGAAATAGATCTAACGGTTGTAATTTTAATTTGAAAGGTCTTTTTTCACGGAAAAAATAAGAATGTATTCGTGACTCCGAAATCGTAATGACACGATTGCAAACAAACCTTTCCCGGGGTGGAGATGAGCCCGTGATCAGGAGTCTCAAAACTCAGATCGTCGCGTTAGTACGGACCAGTGCAAAAATCGTTCCCCAACTAGGTTTTTTCTCACAATGGAAGGTTAACATAGGACCATGTGCCACAAATGCATTTGTGGTCACATGGGCCTATGTAACCTTCCTATGTGTAGAAAATTACTTGTTGGGACGAATGTATTGTGGTAGTGGTCCGTGGCTAACGCGACGATCTGGGTTTGGAGACTCTTGATCGGGGTTCTACCCCCGCCCGTGGTATTTTTTTTTTTCAGAATGATTCCTAATTACCGTGAGATTTGGTATTTTCTTTTGAAAAAATTTTCAATTGATTTGTAGGTTTTTTTTTAAAAGTACGTCCCCTGTTTCGTGAAATCTTCAGCAATATTTGATTTAAAACTAGAATCGTATTAATAAAGAGTGATCCCCCCCTTTCGCACCAAATGTCTTAATTTCTTGGAATTCGGATGTGGTTGTGAAAAACGTCGCCCGCCCTTACCTCTGTATCCCCCCGGAATATACAGACTTCGCTAACTAAAAAGAATAATTAATACAGCGAAGGTATTTTTTATACACACACACACACACCACACACACAATTTCCAAACAACAAAACACTCACTGAAAACCCCCCACCTCCCCACAAGCAAAACCCCCCCCTCTCTTCCTCCTCCCCCCATACACGGGGGAGCAAATGCCTACGGGTCCCCCAAAAAAATTATGGAAAAGATTATCAGGAAAAAGAGTGGGGGGAGCCCCTAGAACGGAATGGACAAATACATGAAAACCCAGCACGGCTTCAGGGAGGAAAAAAAACCCTGCATCACAAATTACTGGAGGTTATGGCATGGTAAGAAAAGCAGGAGAGAGAGGGATGGGTAGCTACATTTTTGGGACTGTAAGTGGCTTTTGACACGTAACCACAAGAGGTGGTGAAAAACTAGAAGACAGTCGAAATAGGAGAGAAAGTACTGAAAGGGAAAGGGAAATAACGTTTGTCGGTCCAAACGGGTGTCTGAGTGAGTGATGTGTGAATGGGGTTTCACAAGGGCAGTCTTAGGTTCGGTGTGTTTTTTGGATGGGGGAATGACATGCGAAAGGGATAGGTCAGAGGTGCCCCTGTTTGCGAAAAGTAATTTATGAGGAGAATTAAGGGGGCAAAGATGAGGTAAGTCTAAAAAGGGGATTTGGGAGGTGCAAACCCGGGGCCCGACAAATGGCTCCTGGGGTTTAACCCCAGCAAGGCAAAGTTATGAGGTGGTGAAGGACAAAGGAGCCCGCGGGGGAGTAGGGCCCAAGGGTCAGAGATGCAAAATCGCTAAAGAAAACATTTTGGGGGGGTCCTCCCCAAGCAATCTCTTGAGGGGACATCAAAAAAGTAACACTGCGCATAAGGCGCCTGGAAAACTAAGAATAGTGTTTGGGGACTTTAAATAGCCCCTTTTCATGCAGTCCAGCTTTTTACGCCGGGCCCACAAAGGTGTAGCAGCACCAGTAAGGAACCACCCCTATTTAAACCTTTCAAAAAATTGGGGGAAAAATTTGAAAAAGTTTGCAAAAAGACTGTTCGGGGTAAGGGTATGTCTTGGGGAATCCCCTTGATCGCACTGGGGCAGGAGGGTGGGTGGTTGTACACCCCTCATTGGGCTATTCCCCCAACCAGCGAACCGGGTGCTAAGGTTGTGATGGGGCCCCATGTTCAATCAGTACCCAGGTTCCACCAGTGAGGTGGTTTTGGCAATCGCGGGGGGTTGGGGGACCCACCGTCTGCCCTTTGTCAATCCCATTCTAGAGCTGGTTTGAAGCAGGTTGCTTGTAGGGGCTTCTATTTCCCCTGCTTCCGTGGAGTGCACAAATCCCTATTTTGTGAAGTGTTATGTGTACATATTTCTGTTCTTACTTGGGGAAGGATAAACAAGTCAAAAGTTTTCTGCTGTTTTTATGTTGCTCCCTTTACCCCCCGGAAAAGGTTTTGGGACTCCTGGGTTGTAATATAGGGAAACACGATAACGAGTATAGAATCCGAGGGGAAATTGATAAGGTCAGCGGGCCAGAATGTTTCAGATAGATAAAAAAAAAAAGAGGATACAACTGGGAGTTAAAAGCTCAGTTAGTTTTAAAGGATTGGGGTATGCAAAGAGTATGTTACACATTTTTGTGCATGTCTCACCCTATGGCTGCCTCCGACCGTAAAACCAGGTACTGGGGTTTTTGCGATCGGGGCCCCAGCGTTTATACGTCCTTTGGGTTAAACCCAACAATCACGGGAAAGCCTGCCACAGCTGTGAAGCGACGTGGTCACTCGTAAAAACAATTTTGGGGCAGATTGCTTCCTGGGTCGCCCGTTTCACCTGTTTGCTCCCATTTGCCTCATTGTACATAGCTGAAAATTTTGTACATAGGCTATATATGTTGTAAATCAAGCTTATTTTTGGCAAAGGAAATGTTTTTTAATTTACTGTCTGTGTCTTTTTGTTTGTTTCTAAGGGTTATAGCTTACTGCAAGGTGTGCGGCCCTATCTTTCCCTGTGACGTAATATGGGGTACCTATCTGAACTTTTTTTTGCGTTGTTTTAAATGCAACCTGTAAGTGTTTGTGCTATCCTTTGTGTTACACTGGTTTTTTGCAAACAGCGTTTTGTTATAGTGGTTTATGCCGCCCACAGGGTTAGGCTGCTGGTGAGTGAATATAAGCTGCAAAAATTTGCCCGACTATTCGACAGCGCTGCTGGCGAATTCTTTTTCGACTGATATGAGTATCAACGAATTTTTACTGCGCACAGTTTTGAGAGTGCATACCCAAAAAAAAATTTAAAAGGGTTTACTCAGGTAAGTGAGTCCAAACGGGTTTCTGCTACGGGGGCTATTTTTAAACGCCGATCCCGCTGCGCTGCCTTTAAAAATGCGGACTCCTGACCAACGTCTTGGGGAAACAGGTAGTGGTTATGAATTGTCTCGGGGACAGCAGTTCGTTGCATAGAACTGGTTTAAATCAACCTTGAGCGGCCGGAGCAAAGTGCATTTTTGGTTTAAACAGGAGACTGACAGGGGGGGAAAGGAGACAATTTCAGTGTATTGGTTACAATTTCGGTTCAAAATCTGTCGTAGTACGGGGGGTTTTCCCATTCTGGGATGAACAATTTTTCGAGCCTTTTGAAAATCAGGTCGAACGTTGCATGGCCTTCGAGCCTTGGGCAGCACTCTTCATACAGCATTTCACGGAAAAAACAAGAAGTTTCAGCTGGAATGGGTGTTTAATTTGTTAATTACGACGTTGTTAAAAAACAGTTGTTCTCGGGCGTTTTATCAGTGCATTCCGCCAAGTATTGGCGAGAATTTCAACTGAAAGATAGTTGGGGCCGTCCCCCTGTGGACTTTGTTTGTGGGTGATCTAAAACATTACTAAATGTACAAAGCCATGGTGCCCCTAATTTTGACGTTGTTCAAATGGTCTTAACTGACAACCTTCTTGAGTCGATGGACCGAGGTTGGGTGTTCTTAGAAGACCCTTCAGTGCAAAGCATTAGAGGCAGTAGGCGACTTGCGACGATTGAGGGACGCTCTTGTCGAGCGGTGCTGTAATTTTTTCCTAGCAGCCTGGTATGGCAGAGTGTCTTGGGCGGACCTCGATTGGGGTTACAAAGAGGGGGGGGTGGAGTGAGCAACAAAAGTTTTTCCTAAAAATTTGCAAGGGCAAAGCAAAAGGCTTAAGATCCTCTAAAAAAGAAAAGGTCTACCCACCGAGGCTGCAGGCCCCTATGGTTTGCTGTTTTACAATGCTAGTATATTACTCTTGCTCTTCAAAAACTCAAAGACGCACAAAAATTTCCCGAACAAAATGGTAAGATTCTTCCCGGATGGGTCCAAGAGAAAATGTAGGCCAGGGATATGTGAAGTTGAGGGAAAATTTTAAAAAAATGAAGTTAAATCAGTTTAAAATTGTTCACAAAAAGGTATCCAGAAAATCTTGCGCAATTTTGTCAAAAGGGGGGAACGAGCAATCTTAGTATAGGGGGGGAGAGAGCACAATTTGTGTAGCCCAGTCGTGGCCCGGGGTCAAACAACTTTTATTGTACACAAACAAGGAGTGGAACAGATGCCGTAATGTCAAAAACCAGTCATAGCATGACCGTTCAGGAAAAGGGGATAAAAGGTACCAGTGAAAAGAAGCTCAGAAAGGAGAAGAGTGTTTTTTTTTTAACTTCATGGCTATTACTTAACATTCATTACCCGCGTGTTCCCCCTTTTTGTGTTTTTATGTTCTGTTACTGTGATCTGATCCTCTCTTTGATGTAAATAAATCGTTTGTTTTATTATTTATTATCACACTGGGCCCTTCCCCCCAAAGGGAGGGTGGCCGAAAAAAAAAAAACTTTCACCATCATTCATCCTCACTGTCTTTCAGAAGGGTGCTTTCACTTCAGTTTTTTTAACTGCAACTTTTAAACCCCCCCTCAGAGTGCGGGTTGTATTCCCTCTCCCGGATCAAGTCCGGCCTGGGTTTCCCTGAACCCCTCTAATGTTACTTTTCTCAACTCCCCAAAAACAGTCAGTATTAAAAACATTTGTCTCCATGATCAAGATTCCCAGGGAGAGCTTCATCCACTCAGCCAGGGGTGGGTGGTGGATGAGTGGGAAACTTGACCGTCCCGTAGCGTATCGAGTTCTGCTGATGCGATCTCCTTTTCGCTGTCTGTCTGTCTGTCTGTCTGTCTGTCTCGTCTGTTGTCGTTTCTCTCTCTCTCTTCTCTCTTCTCTCCTTTATATATATATATATATATTATATATATTTTTATATATATTTATTATAATATATTTATATATATTTATTTTTTTTGTTAAATTTTTCATAGTTTTAAAAAAGTATTTATACCCGGAAGATTCAGGTTTGGTGTTTTTATGATTCCTTTCTATGGAGATTTTTTTGAGAGCCTTTTCCCCCTTTATCGTAACAGTTGGGTGTTAACACTTGACGTGTGTATGTAAAGGGTTTGGGATGTGTCCATGCCGGAGAGCCATGGGTTGCCCGGTAACCCGTGTTAAAACCCCGTGTCACTTTATCCCACCAGCAGAACAACCCCTCCCAACCGATTTTAGGCAGGGCATATCTGCAATGATTGATGTTTAAAATTATTTGTTAAAAAAATATAGTGTTTTTAATTAATTTTAGTTTCATTTTTAATTTTTTAAAAAACATTTTTACTACGTGCCCAAAACATCGAAACAGCTTGTAAAACCCTTTTATTTCACAAATTTTCCCCAGTTGTGTAAATTTTAAAAGTTTTTGTAGCTATTTGTGATTTTAAACGAGACCTTAGATGGTACGCCCCCTCACTCCAACACTCACAAAATTCAAAAACATTACCAAAAAAAAAAATAACACAGAAAAAAATTACATAATATTATGTCGGTTAAAAATTGCCCCACTCCCCCTTCAAAAAACCATATTAAAATTTAATTAACGTATATTGGAGTATACCTGGGAAGGTTTGGGGGTTAGCCCCCCCTTGAAACAGCCGGGGGTTATTGGTAACCCCCTTATGTATTTTGGGGATGGAGTTGAACAGTCTTGGGGCCCCAAATTTACGTGTTTTTTCTCAGTGTACCGTGGCGCCCCTGCTTTTCTTGGGAAAAATTGTTGGTTTCCCTGCCAAGTCTTTTGCTTTTTGGGGAGTGATTTTCGTACCAAGTTTGGTAATAATTCCTCTCGAGTGTCCAAGTGTATATCATCATAAATGTCTTTCGCCTGCGTTCCGGGGTTTACAAATCAATAGACTTTCAACCGTTCCAGTAATAATTGCCTTATCGTATTATCTGTGCCGGGGAAAGTTTTTTGTACACTCTCCAGGTCACCAGACTTACGTAAATGTTACCCGTCATCCCTACATTCATAAGCTCATGATCATTACACAGGGTTTTTTCAAAAGATGGGTCCATCACCCAACGCTCATCTTGCCATATAGGACAGTGAAAATTTGTGTATGCAATAATTTCTCCCAAATCTTTCTGAACCTAACGAAAAAAAAATATTTGGATTGTGTTTGTTTAGTAGTAAATTATTGTAAACGTTTTTAAAATAATTTAGTGGGGGTTAGGCTAAAATAAATTGCTCTTTGTGATAGTAAGGTTAGGTAAGTTTTCTAAGATTCTTTTGGTGCAAAATTAAATTTTTTTAATTAACATTAATGGAAAGAATATATCTTTAAAAGTATAAGAGAAAATTTCAGAAAGGACTTAATTTTAAATGAGTTTTTTACTAATTGACCAGTTTTACATATTCGGCACGACTATATATATATATATATATAATTTATATATATATATTTATATATATATATATATATATTATATATATATATAAATATATATATTATATATAAAATATATATATAATTTTTATATTATATATATATATATATATATAAAATATTATATATTTATATATATATTATATATATTATATATATCATTAAATATTTTGTTATGTTCAGACTAAATTTCACAGATTTACAGCGCAATTTTTACTCTGCTTATTCGGCAGGAAAGATGTTGGTTTTTACGCCTAACTCGCCGGGTTTTACTTACTCTTTATAAGTGATAACAGCATTGTGGTGCCTTACGATGATCTGGGGAATATCTCTGTTATGATGAGGCCGCCTTTTTTTTGGATGAGTCTCTCTCTCCTTGGGGTGATGGAACGATGCCTCCAGACACCTCTTACGAATCACAGATTTTTTATATTTTTTTTGTGATCTTCACTTCATAAGATGTTTATGAATCATACCCATGAGCATGCAAGCTTTGTTACAGCCCTTGATAATATAAGTTTATTTATGTTGCCAATACGACCAATGTGAAGTCACAACAAGAAGACAGGGCAGGTAAAGAAGGGAGGAAAAAGTTAGAAGACGTTTCGGAAAAAATTACCTTGCGTAATAATATCCGAATTAGCCGAAGGGGCCCCTCCCCCCAGATTTGGGGAAACCATTTTGACAGAGCCGAAGGATACTAAGGAACACTGGCAGAAAGCCCCACCAGCATCCCCCGGAGGGCCCGCCCAACCAGAGGTGCAGGGGAAACGGAACCCCCCAGGGGTCCCCCTCTGAAGACCTCGGCCCCAGGTCTTCCGAGTCTTGAATATTGGGCCCGGAAATCCACACCCCGGCACGATAAGTTTCAACTTAAAGGCCCCCGCGATACTTATTCCGTGGAAGACTGACCCGGTTAGAAAAAGTCAAAACTAGTTTTTACAAAAAAAGAATTAATAAACATATCTGAAAGAATACCATCAAAAGCAGCCCAAAGAATTTTATGGTAAGCGAGTCTGTACCTGCTTATACTCGCCTCTTTACCTCTATACAAAAAAAAATAGGGGGGGGTTAATTAATTTAAAATAAATTCTAATAAAAAAAATTATGACCACTTTAAGGATTTTAATTTAACTTTATTTTCTTTATTGTAATTTAAAATCTAATGAAAGAAAAACGACTATAACTTGCTTTATACAGTTTTCTCAGCCCCTTTAAAAACAAATTGGATGGTTAAAATCTTCACAGAATAAAAAGAGCATTTATATCTATTGTTTATTGTTTCTATCTTTCAATCTCTCTCTTTCTTTCTCCTGTATATAAAATATATATATATATAATATTAATATATATATATATATTTTATATATATATATATATATAATATATTTTATATTATACTCATATATATATATATATATTATATAATATATATATATATATATATTTAATATATATATAATATATATAATAATATATTATATGCAATAAGATCACAGTGAACAGGTGATTTCAAAATATGCAAAACAACAATCTGAAAGAATGAGAAATTCCAAGCGTTTTCGTGACTACTAACATTATAAAGGGAAAACTATGAAAGTGAAGCATCCAAGGAAGCTATATAAGGGGCCCGGCCAGCACCTCACTATCAGATCCCACAAGGGTTTTAAACACGTGATGCGCGGCGAGCCAACTTGGATAGGTCCTTTGCACAACTCACCCCCAAGCTATTCTACCCAAGAAAATTTAAAATTATTTGTCCAGTGTATTATAAATTCTTCCAAATTCTATTAATTATTAATGGATCTAATTTATATAAACCAAAGGAAATATTCATTTTTTGTCAAAAATGCTTTTTATGAAACAAGATTCAATTATATCCTGCGACCATGGACTTGCTTGATACTACTTTCTCAACTTTTTGAAAATAATTGGATGGTTTTAAAATCTCTTACATGAATAAATAGAGCTTTTGGGAATCTTGTCTAGTTCTAATGCTATATTTATGTTGTTTTAATCTTAGTTCGAGATTTTTACCAGTTTGACCGTAATAAACTTTATCGCAAATTTTACAAGGAATCTTAGAGACAATCCATCAGCATTTTGGGGGAATTCTTTATCAAAAGTTTTTTTACTGTATCAAGATTTTTGAATACAACTTTAATATTAAAAGTCTTAAGAAGAGAAGGCATTCCATCAGAGGGAAAAACACAGCTGTTGGATCATTGCTATAATAAACTCAGAAGAATTTGTAATGAAACTCAAGAACAAACTACAAAGAAAATTAGACATTTTTAATTTGAAAATAGTGATTGGACAAAGCATGCTAATAACAATTTTGTAATTAACTTATCAGATGAAATTTTAGACAAACATACAACTGCTGCTCTAGGTTTTGGCCTAATTTTTGCAACTTCAAAAAAACTTAATAATGTGAAATTGCAAAACCCTTTTGTAACTTTGAAAAATTTTCTGATTTATCCTCTGATGAAATTAATTTTTAGTAAGGAAGGGTTATATAGCTCTTGTTAAAAACCAAAACATTCCCAATTGCCCTCAAAGATTCTTTAAGTCATATGATACACTTAATAACAATTAAATTTGCGCCTTACTAAAGCAGACAAAATAAATGCAATAGTAATTATGAAAGAAATGATTACCAAGAAAAAATGAATAATCTCTTAGAGATACTGAAACCTTTTTCTAAACTTAGGAAAAATCCCCTAGAAACCGTTAACAGCAATTTCAAAAAAACAATAAAACTTCTACTGAAAGGCAAAGATTGAATTAGTCAAACAATTTACTTCCACTAATCCATCTTTACCTTACATGTATGGACTAATAAAAAAAACACAAACCAGGGAATCCAGTCAGACCAATTATTAGCTCCATAGGATCAGTTTCATATAAATTATCCAAATGGCTTGTTGATTTTTGAGCCCTATTGTTGGCAAAATTTTCTAACTTTAATGTTAAAAACAACATAGACTTTGTTGATAAATTAAGCTCCTTGGGCTGACTTAAATGATTTTAACATGGTTAGTTTTGATGTTACTTCCTTGTTTACGAAAGTTCCTGGTTTGATGATTTATTAAGTTTCTTATCTGAAGAACTCGTTAACTATGATTTACCATTGCCAGTTCCTACTATCATTAAACTTATTAAACTTTGCATTGTGATGCAAAATTTGTATTTAATGATAAGTTTTTCACTCAGAAGTTTGGTATGGCAATGGGAAATCCTCTTTCACCTGGGTTCTTAGTAACCTATACATGGAATTTTTTGAAACAAGGTGTTTAGCACAATCCTCCCTAATAGAGCTAAATGGTTCGTATGTTGATGATTTTTTTGGTCTTTGCCCAAAAATGTAGATTACACATTTTCTTGGAAAATTAAAATAGCTTACCCATTCTAAAAAACTTTACTGTGAGTTTGAAAAAAATTAATCATTCCCTTTTTCTGATTTTTTAAATTTTTAAAGGGGGTAATAAAAAAATTCAAATTTAAAATTTACAGAAAACCTACAAATAACTGTTCCTTGTCCAATTTTTCCCTGCTAAAGTAGAGTAAAAATGTCTGTTTTTATCAATTTTTTTGGAGTTTTACGAATTTTTTATCTGAGTTCATAGTGAGGAAATATCCAAAATTTATGAAATAGGAAATGATTTAAAATCCCCAAAGAATGTAATGAAAAAATCTTTTAAGTTGCTAAAAACTTTTTTATAACCAAAAAGGGGGCAACCAGCCTTATTAAATTAAAATATTTTGGTTTCCTTCCCATGAAAACTTGGTTTTGCCTTCTTTTTTAAAGACTTTTAAATTTTAAAGTTGATTCAAAATCTTGATCAGTAAAAAACTTTTGATAAAAAATTCCCCCCAAAAAGTGATGAGTGTCTAGAGATTCCTTGTAAAATTTGCGATAATTTTTATTACGGTCAAACTGGTAAAAATCTCGAACTAAGATTAAAACAACATAAATTTTGCATTAGAACTGGACAAGTTTAAATGCTCTATTTATTCATGAAAGGATTTACCATCCCAATTGATTTTCAAAAAGTTTGGAAAGTAGTTCAACAAGTATGGTCGACAGGAAAATAATTGAATCTTGTTTTAAAAAGAGTTTTGACAATAAATTTAATTTTCCTTTTGGGTTTTTATAAATTGATCCATTTTTATTAATGAATTTGGGAAGAATTTTAAAAATACACTGGACAAAAAATTTTTAAATTTTCTTGGGTAGAATAGCTTGGGGGTAGTTGTGCAAAGGGCCTTCCCCCGTTTGGCCGCCGCGCATACGGTTTTCCGTTGTGGGGGTTGATAGTGAGGTGCGGCCGGCCCCTTTTGCTTCCTTTGGTGCTTCACTTTAAGTTTTGATTGGGGTGCCGAAAGCGTTGGAATTTCCTTTTCTTTTAGAGTGGTTTTTTTTGCATTTTTTATTTTTATTTTTTTTTTTATTTTATTATTTTTTTATATATATATTTTATTTTATTATAATATTATTTTTTTAATTATTTATTTTTTATTTTTCCCTGGCCCATTCCCCAAGGGGGTGGCCGAAAAAGAAAAAAATTTTCCCTATTCACCCATCAGTCTTGCCCAAAGGGGCTTACACTACGTTTTTAAAATGCACATTAACCCCCTCCTTCAGAGTTTCAGGACTGTACTTCCCTCCAGGGGCTTTAAAGTCCGGGGGCCCGGTTTTTCCCCGAACCCCTTCATAAAGTTACTTTGTCACATCCAACAGCCGTCAAATATTAAAAAACCCTTTGTTTTCCCCTTTCCCCCTATCAAAAACGCCACGCTGCCCGTGGAAGTCCAAGCCCTCGCACACAAAAACCCCCTTTTCCCCTCCCCCACCTTCCTAGGCAGACCCCCCCCCCGCCTTCTTCCTACAGATGATACACTTTTAAAGTCATTGGGGTTTCCTCCATTCTTTAATGTCCGAACCCCCTTAAACCTTCCCACCCCCCTTTGGAAAACGTTTTGGTATTCCGCACCTCCTCCTAACTTCCAAACTACGAATTCTCTGCTTTATTCAAAACAGACATTCCCCCTCAGAATGACTCTCCCTGCCTCCAGCCTTCTCCTCTTTGCAACATTCATCCCCTGCTTCACCCCAATAAGAGCGTTGGTTAAAATATACTCTTAAAAAATCCCCTCTTTGCCCCCAAGGAAAAAGTTCTTTTTCTCCACGCTCCAAGTGTAAACTCCCCCTTTTTCCCCCTATCAGTTCTATGATTACCTCACTTTATAGCCACGCTGACACGCCCACTCCCAAATATTAAATACTTCCCTCCCTACTCTTTTTCCCGGGAATGGAAACGAAAATTTTGTTATGCTTTAAATTTCGCAAAAGTTTTTTAAATTAGCGAAAAAAATATTTCATTGTGTTTGTTTATTATTAAATTTTTGTAAATTATTTAAAAATTTTTTAGTTGGGTTAGGCAAATTAAAATTGGCTTTTTTAATAAGGTTAGAAAGTTTCTAAAGGGTTTTTTTTGGTACAAAATTATTTAATTTTTTCATTAATATAAATGAAAATTATGTATCTTTAAACGCAAAAAAAGAAAATTTAGAAAAGACTTAATTTAAAAGGTTTTTGCTAATTGACCAGTTTTTACCTATTCGGCGTTATTTTTTTTATATATTTATTTAATATTTTTATATTTATATATTTATTAATATTATATATATATATATATATTTAAACATTTATTGAAAAATAGATAGGGTAGTAGAAGATAGAATAAATGCTCTATTTTTTGTGAGAGATTTTAACCATCCAATTGATTTTCAAAGACTGAGAAAACTGTATAAGCAAGTAAGAAGATCGTTTTAAATTTTTAGATCTTTTTTCAATCATTGATTGTAATTAAGAACTTAATCCGTTCCCGGAGCTAGTTCTAAATTCGAAAAGTCTGAAAATCGAAGCAATTTTTCCATAATAAATAAGGAAAACAAAAAATCCGTTCCCGAACCCCGAATATTCACAAAAAAAAACATTTTATAGAGAATAAATTTCAGTTTTAATACATACAACAAATTATATGTTTAATTAAGTATGTAAATATAAAATAAAACAAATTTTGGGGACCTTTATTGAGATTGGTGATGGGATTTGGAAGATAGGGAGGAGGGAAAAAGGGGGTTGGGGTTAGTGTTTTGAAGGAGTTCCCCCTCCTTTAGGACTTCGGTAAAACCCCCTTCTGGGGTTCTTCCTTCTGTCTTCTGTTTTTTAAAGCCCTGGCCAAATTGGAGTCACTGGACCCCCTGTTTCACAAATAACTGTCCACAGTCCCCTGTTTCTGGGCTCCTTAAAAAATTTCCTAAAATGGGACATGGTTCTGTCCTGAACTGGTTCCAGGAGTTTTCTGTACCAGATCGGCATGCAACTTCCTTGCCTTTTCGCAAATATCGTTCTGAAACATTCCCTCCCTTCTTTACTTGATCCACCCCAAACAACAACTTCTCAACCTTTTGAATATTTGTGGTTTGTTTTGGTTAGTTTTAATACCTGAAAATTTTCGTTTCCCTTGTTTTGTTCTTTCTTTGTCGGATAGAACGGGTGGTCGACTTTTTTTTTCCCACACACCCTGGCAACCCCGCAGGTCTACACCCTTCATACTTCTGATTTTTTCCTTTTTCACATCTAGGGGTTTTTTTTACTTTCTTTACCACGGGGGTACCACTAGCAAGTTTTTTTGGGCCCATGGTAGCTTATTTCACAGTCCCCCAAGTACTAAAAAACAATTAAAAAATTTAAAATGTTTGAAGAGAGCGCGGGGTTGGTTCACTCAAAATCAACAAGCCGACTGGGGCACGGCGCCCGCGTGGGGCGCAGACGGCGGGCTGGCGGACAGGTCGGTACCCCGGGAGTCCGAAAAAGGGGCCCGTTCGATAAAAGGGGGCAAAAATTGGTTTGAAAAAAAAAGGGGTTCATTTTTTTAAACGTTTTGTAAGTGATACGTTCGATATTTGAGGTTCCCATGTAATTAATAATAAAAATTTTATTTTATATATTTATATATATATTTATTATAATTATATATATATATATATATATATATATATATATATATATTTATATTTATATATATATTATATATATTTATATGCAAAAAGATCACGTAAACAGGTGATTTCAGAATATGCAAAACAACCCTATGAAAAAATAGAAAAATTTCCCAATGTTTTCATGATACTCACATTATAAATTGATAATGTGAGTGTCACAAAAGCGTTTGGAATTTCTTTTTTTTTTCAAGTGGTTTTTTTTGTTATATATTTTTATATATATTTTTTATTATATATATATTATATAAAAATATATATATATATATATATAAAATTTTATATTTTTATTTATTTTTATATATATATTATTAAATATATATATATATATATATTATATATATATATATATATATTTATAATTATTTTTAAAATATATACATTAAAAGGGTTTTATGAATATACCGCAATTGCCCTTCTCGCCCCCATGCCCATTATGCCGGAATGAACCATTTTTGGGTTTTTTAACGCCCCGACCCGTCACGAGGTCGAACAAAGGTTTTCCTAATGAAATACATGTGTATATTCAGTAACTCATAATTATTACACTTATGTACGGAAAAAGCGAAATTGTAAAAATTTTAGTGCGAGGGGAGAGAGTTTGAACCGACCCAACGCTTATTATCTGTACACGAGCATCAAAGTGTGCTCCTACCCCGGGGTTTGTTTTAAATTTTAGGTTTTTAAAGAGTTTTTTTTTTAAAATTCCCCAAGTTCCCAGCTGGTGGGAGACACAGCGGTGGTGATGACAAGCTGGTGGTGATGACAAGATGGTAGTGATTTTACACGTGGTGGGGATGACCAGCTGGTGGTGGAGAAGCTGGTGGTGTTTACAAGCTGGTGGGGATGAACAGTGGTGGTGATGACACAGTGGTGGTGTGACAGTGGTGGTGATGCACGCTGGTGGTGATGCAAGCTGGGGGGTGATGACCAGCTGGTGATGACCAGGGTGGTGAGACACGTGGTGTTGATGACCAGCTGGGGTGACCCCGCTGGGGGTGATGAACAGTGGTGGTGATGACACAGCTGGTGGTGATGACCAGCTGGTGGTGATGACCGCTGGTGTGATGCACAGCTAGTGATGACCCAGTTTTGGTGGTGTGACAAAAACTGGTGGGGTGACAAAGTGGTGGGGATGACAAGTGGTGATGATGACACAGCTGGTGGTGATGACACAGCTGGGGGTGATGACACAGTGGTGGGTGCACAGTGGGTGGTGATGACCAGCTGGTGGTGTGACACAGCTGGTGGTGTGACACAGCTGGGGTGTGCAGCTGGTGATGTGACCGTGGTGGTGATGACACGTGGGGTGTGGGAACGTTGGGGGTGATGCACAGCTGGTGGTGATGACACAGCTGGTGGTGTTTCACAGTGGTGGTGATGACACAGATGGTGGGGGAGAACAGTGGTGGTGATGACACAGCTGGTGGTGATGACACAGCTGGTGGTGATGGGCCATGGTGGTGATGCACAGCGGGGGATGATGACAACCCGGTGGGTGATGACACAGCGGTGGTG
>NW_026499455.1:0-20403 GCF_026875155.1 Cherax quadricarinatus | reverse complement strand
TCTCGCCATCTACCAATAACCCCCTTTCCCTTCTATAACCCCCTCCCTTTTTTTTTTAACTGACAAATCCATACGTTCCCTAGGCTTTCTTAACTTGTTTAACTCACTCCAAAATTTTTTCTTATTTTCATTAAAATTCTTGACAGTGCCTCTCCCACTCTATCATCTGCTCTCCTTTTGCACTCTCTCACCACTTTCTTCACCTTTCTTTTACTCTCCATATACTCTGCTCTTCTTATAACACTTCTGCTTTGTAAAAACCTCTCATAAGCTATCTTTTTCTCTTTTATCACACCCTTTACTTCATCATTCCACCAATCACTCCTCTTTCCTCTTGCCCCCACCCTCTTATAACCACAAACTTCTGCCCCACATTTTAATACTATTGCACAACATCCACGCACATTCAGACTTCCCACTTTGACAATTTTCTTATTCTTTTTAGTAATCTTTACAGGAAAAGGGGTTACTAGCCCATTGTTCCCGGCATTTTAGTTGACTTTTTACGACACGCATGGCTTATGGAGGAAAGATTCTTATTTCACTTCCCCATGGATATAAAAGGAAAAGTAATAAGACCAAGAACTATTAAGATAAAATCAAAGAAAACTCAGATGAGTGTGTATAAATAAACATGTACATGTATGTGTAGTGTGACCTAAGTGTAAGTAGAAGTAGCAAGACGTACCTGTAATCTTGCATATTTATGAGACAGACAAAAGACACCAGCAATCCTACCATCATGTAAAACAATTACAGGCTTTCGTTTTACACTCACTTGGCAGGACGGTAGTACCTTTCTGGGTGGTTGCTGTCTACCAACCTACTACCACAGGATGGTTGTACCTCCCTGGGTGGTTGCTGTCTACCAACCTTCTACCACAGGATGGTAGTACCTCCCTGGGTGGTTGCTGTCTACCAATCTACTACCTACAATCGTACATATACAGTACATATATAGTACATATACATATAGTACATATACAGTACATATATACATGTAATACATATAACATACAAAAATATGTTAATTGATTGTTTGTGTTATCAGTAAGGCTTCCAGTCAGTAGTAGGCTATTAGTAGTTAATTTTTTGGGGAGTCAAAAGTTACACATGGATTTTTGACTGTGCGGGGGTTTGGCACCTCTAACCACCACGTTGTTCGAGGGTCACCTGTATTTGTAGCTACAGCAGTAGAGCCATGCTCATAGTGTTTTGTCTTCAGTAATTTGTTCATCATATAATTCCTGAAAATTAATATATGGTCACCTGCCTCAGTGGGAGACAGCCAGTATGTTTTATTTTTTTTTTTTATTAGCACTGGCCAATTCCCACCAAGGCAGGGTGGCCCGAAAAAGAAAAACTGTCACCATCATTCACTCCATCACTGTCTTGCCAGAAGGGTGCTTTACACTACATTGTTTAAACTGCAACATTAACACCCCTCCTGCCAGTACGTATGTCAAAAAGGATAAAAAAAAGAAAATCTCTTAAAATTTCTGTTCGTTAAAGCACATCCTCGTTTAACTCATTCCTTTGTTCATTGTCTTGTCTGTTCATGTTATTAGTTATTTATTAGTTTTATTTTAGCTTTTAAGCGAGGTTGCATTTGCTATTTATTGCTAAACACTGGGTGATCTCACAAGTGAAAATATTCAAATCCCACAACATGTGTTCTGCCTCCTAGTCATGTTTAAAAACATAGACATTGTATAATTTGTGTGGGCATTTATGACAATTTTTGTATATAGTATAAAAATAAAAACATATCTACGAGCCTCTGGCAAGACAGTGATAGTGTAAATGATGGTGAAAGTGTTTCTTTTTCGGGTCACCTGGCCTCAGTGGGAGACGGCTATCATGTTTAAAAAACATTTTTTGTCAACAAACCGGCCATATCCCACCAAGGCAGAGTGGCCCAAAAAGAAAAAAGAAAGTTTCTCTTTTCACAGATAGTAATAAAAAGTAAATTATGACATTTATTACAGGGGTGGAGATCAAAACAGGCAAAGTGGATGGTAATGGCGAGCATATCCTTATCCAACCCGAGGATATCCAGCTCTCTACTGTGGATGATTTAGCATCCACTCACATAGTCAAGGTGAGTCAGCCCATCCTCTTAATAACCTACATTATTCCACTCTTTCAAAGACAGTTAACCTTTAAACTGTCCAAACGTAGATCTACGTTTTTTCAACATTTGAAATTATGTAAAAAAATGTAGATCTTCTTTTTGTTTTTTTTACATTTGAAAACGTGCAAAAAAAAATTTGATCTACGTTTTTTTGTTACATATTGAAAATATGTAAAAAAACGTAGAGCTACTTTTGGAGCACTACGCATGTGAAAATAGATCTGTTTGGACAGTTGAAGGGTTAAATAATAATAATAATAATTTTTATTTCTACAAGTACAGTGGACCCCCGCATAACGATATTAATCTGTTCCTGAGAGCTCATTGTTATGCGAAATTATCGTTATGCGAATGAATTTTCCCCATAAGAAATAATGGAAATCAAATTAATCTGTGCAAGACACCCAAAAGTATGAAAAAAAATTTTTTACCACATGAAATATACATTTTCCTACACACAAAGAGAAGGATACATGCACAATAGTAGAGTAGTACATGCACAATATATATTGTGCATGTACTAGTCTACTAAATGAAGAATAAATGACACTTACCGTTATTGAAGATGCAGCAATGACTGATGAGACACTGTGTCCTGGGAGTGCCTTTTCCTCCTGAGTACTGTAGGTCCTGTTTGGCATTTTCTTCCAGAACAGGCCTTATCACACTGTGTATGCCACTACGATTCTTAAATCTCTCAAACCAACCTTTGCTGGCTTTAAATTCACCAATATGAGCACTAGTTCCAGGCATTTTTCCCTGTTCACCTGGGTGTTAGTCGACTGGTGTGGGTTGCATCCTGGGAGACAAGATTAAGGACCCCAATGGAAATAAGTTAGACAGTCTTCAATGACACTGACTTTTTGGGTTATCCTGGGTGGCTAACCCTCTGGGGTTAATTGTTTCTTGGTATTCTCAATAAGCCACACCAACAACGGTGCTACAGCAGCAGCAGCAGCAGCAGCAGCTGACAGTGCTACAGCAGCAGCTGACAGTGCTACAGCAGCAGCAGACGGTGCTACAGCAGCAGCAGACGGTACTACAGCAGCAGCAGCAGCAGCTGACGGTGGTGCAGCAGCAGCAGCAGCTGACGGTGCTACAGCAGCAGCAGCAGCAGCAGCAGCAGCAGCTGACAGTGCTACAGCAGCAGCAGACGGTGCTACAGCAGCAGCAGACGGTACTACAGCAGCAGTAGCAGCTGATGGTGGTACAGCAGCAGCAGCAGCAGCAGCAGCTGATGGTGGTACAGCAGCAGCAGCAGCTGATGGTGATACAGCAGCAGCTGACAGTGCTACAGCAGCAGCAGCAGCTGACAGTGCTACAGCAGCAGCTGACAGTGCTACAGCAGCAGCAGCAGCTGACAGTGCAGCAGCAGCAGCAGCTGACAGTGCTACAGCAGCAGCAGCTGACAGTGCTACAGCAGCAGCTGACAGTGCTACAGCAGCAGCAGCAGCAGCAGCAGCTGACGGTGGTACAGCAGCAGCAGCAGCTGATGGTGCTACAGCAGCAGCAGCAGCTGACAGTGCTACAGCAGGAACAGCATCAGCAGTTGACCATGGTACCACAGTATTTCGATAATATTTCTCACCCTTTTTACCACAGGGTTGGCACTAGAAGCTTTCTTGGGGCCCATGGTCACTTATTTTGCAGATAAAATCACCAAAAACGCTGTTATAATACGAAATGTTCCGATTGTATGCTTGGATGTTACCGCGGAGGCTGGCTTGTAAACAATGCCACCGGCGGAACATGTGAGGCTGGCTTAGGCCTCACATAGACGCGTCTCGGACGAATAGTGTTGAGCGAGTTTTTTAGCACTATGCGAGGCAAAATTTTAGTGATAAAATGTATCGGTATGTGGATTTAACGTTATGTGATGCCAACGGTATGCGGGGGTCCACTGTACATGTATGTATATGGTATACAGTATAGCTATCAGATGAGATGCATTAACTGAAAAAAAGAAATCCATGCTCTGGAAATTATCACCGGCGCGTGTAAACGGCTCAATTGAAAGCTGGCAAAAACATAAAACTCCAAAAATAAGTGCTGTATATGTGGGGTCCTCCTGTATTGTATCTTTGTATAGGATTGATAAAGCCGCTGTGTGGCAAAAAGTGTCCTCAATAAAGATTTCCATATGTTGCATAAGTGTCTCATTCTTCAACGTGTCGGCTTTGAAAACCATTTATCGCATCTTTGTGCTTGCACATAGCTAAGTGAAGATGTGAGCATGGGTGAGGTGCTGTTTAGTGGCGAGTACATCCAAGGTGACGGATCGGCCGAGGAACATACATCGCTGATGACGCCGTCTCCCTCCAGGTATGTGCTGGTGTTTGAATAACACTTTGTGATGTTTAAATGTCTAGTGGATTTATTTTAAGCACACTGACCTTCTCCCATCAAGATATGGTGACCCAGCAAAGGAAACACATTCACCATCGTTCATTCAGTTGTTGTCTGGCTAGGTATGTACTGACGTCACATTTCAGGTGACCCTCTGAGCTGCAACATCCCAAATACAGAACAGAATTGAACTGCTTAAGAACAAAGTTAGAAGCTTTTTCTTTTGCATAAATCTCTGATAAGAATTTTTTTTTAAATTTTATCATTACCAGTGATAAGCCTCCTTTTGGCTTCTATCAGAATTAGAGGTTATTGAAGCAAAAGTTAGGACAAAACTGGTAAATAAAAAATATTTGCTTTCTAGCTTAACCCTTTTGAGGTCTGTGCTGTAGTACTATGGCTTTGAGCTCAAGATCTGTGCTGTAGTGCTACATGATGAGCTCAGTTCACTTAGATAAGTGGTGAGCAGTAAATTTGGGCCTAGATACGACAGAATCAGTGATGGACTGAACACATCGACTCCAGGCTGAGGGACTGATTACCTCAAACTCCTCCTCTCCTTATACCTTCTGGTTTGTATTGGACTGATGAAGCCACTGCGTGGCGAACCGTTTCTTCAATAAAGATTCTCATGTGTTTCATAAGTGTCTCAATTCTTCAACTTATCAGTTTTCTAAACCATTCATCACACACAGAATCAGTCTATGTGGTAAGTGTGCATCATATAAAAAAATTCTGCAGCACATAGTGCATGATAGGAAAAATACTGACCGTGTATTTGGTTTACAATAGTGACTTTGCGGTGTATTTTTGGATAGTTTTTATGGTTGCATTCTCTGTTTCTTGGTATCATTTGATAGAATGGAAAATATATTACCGAAATAGAGTTGATTTTGATTTGTTTCAGGACTGAAAGTAGCTTGAAACTGAGTTCAAAGTAGTACAAATGCTTGATTTTTGTTGATATTCCAGAGGACACGAATTATATCACACTTCCAATACATGTCCAACTGGTCAGTTTAATATGGGTTCACAAATGTACTGACATTATTTATGCATTTATTACAATAATGCAATAGTCTACATAATAGTAAATCTATTTTTTATGTGAATAAAAATTCAAAATGGAAAGCAAGCGTAATAAAGGAGAGGCCTGGAGGACGTAACTGATGAATAGAGGAAATGTTTTTTTTTAGTGTCAGGAATGTCTATATTGTTTATTCTGGACTCTATTTTTTAACATGGTAGTTTTGTAATTTTGTGTGAAATTGGCCAAATTACAGTGGAACCTCAAAAATCGAACTTTCTTTGGTCCAGAAGGCTGTTCGAGTGCCACTACCGAACGAATTTATTCCCATCAGGAATAATGTAAATTAGATCAGTCCATTTAAGACCCTCAAAAATACACTTATAAAAGCACTTACAAAAATACACTTACATAATTGGTTGAGTTGGGAGCAGTTCGATTTTTGAGGTTCCACTGTACTGATTTCTGATCACTATATTGGGTAGTTGAAATTGTTAAATGGGCAGTTTCTTGTATGGATGGCATACTAGTGAAATAGCTAAGAATTTGGTCGACTGGATCAATGGAATTGGCCTAAAATTGGACTCAAAATCGCTGATGCATCAATATTGCCAAGATCGCTAACTTTGTGAGAGCATAATTCCATAAGTTTTCCATCAAATATCATGCTTTTGGCTTCGTTACCTTTGGAAAAAGATTCTCTGACATTTCATATATATTTTTATTATTTTTTTTATTATCACACCGGCCGATTCCCACCAAGGCAGGGTGGCCCGAAAAAGAAAAACTTTCACCATCATTCACTCCATCACTGTCTTGCCAGAAGGGTGCTTTACACTACAGTTTTTAAACTGCAACATTAACACCCCTCCTTCAGAGTGCAGGCACTGTACTTCCCATCTCCAGGACTCAAGTCCGGCCTGCCGGTTTCCCTGAATCCCTTCATAAATGTTACTTTGCTCACACTCCAACAGCACGTCAAGTATTAAAAACCATTTTGTCTCCATTCACTCCTATCAAACACGCTCACGCATGCCTGCTGGAAGTCCAAGCCCCTCGCACACAAAACCTCCTTTACCCCTCCCTCCAACCCTTCCTGGCCGACCCCTACCCCGCCTTCCTTCCACTACAGACTGATACACTCTTGAAGTCATTCTGTTTCGCTCCATTCTCTCTACATGTCCGAACCACCTCAACAACCCTTCCTCAGCCCTCTGGACAACAGTTTTGGTAATCCCGCACCTCCTCCTAACTTCCAAACTACGAATTCTCTGGCATTATATTCACACCACACATTGCCCTCAGACATGACATCTCCACTGCCTCCAGCCTTCTCCTCGCTGCAACATCATCACCCACGCTTCACACCCATATAAGAGCGTTGGTAAAACTATAATCTATACATTCCCCTCTTTGCCCCCAAGGACAAAGTTCTTTGTCCCCACAGACTCCTAAGTGCACCACTCACTCTTTTTCCCTCATCAATTCTATGATTCACCTCATCTTTCATAGACCATCCGCTGACACGTCCACTCCCAAATATCTGAATACGTTCACCTCCTCCATACTCTCTCCCCCCAAATCTGATATTCAATCTTTCATCACCTAATCTTTTTGTTTATCCTCATAAAACCTTACTCTTTCCTGTATTCACCTTTAAATTTTCTTCTTTTGCCACCCCCAAACCAAATTCATCCACCAATCTCTGCAACTTCTCTTCAGAATCTCCCAAAAGCACAGTGTCATCAGCAAAGAGCAGCTGTGACAACTCCCACTTTGTGGGGTGATTCTTTATCTTTTAACTCCACACCTCTTGCCAAGACCCTCGCATTTACTTCTCTTACACCCCATCTATATATATATTTAAACAACCAAAGGTGACATCACACATCCTTGTCTAAGGCCTACTTTTACTGGGAAAAAATTTCCCTCTTTCCTACATACTCTACTTGAGCCTCACTATCCTCGTAAAAAACTCTTCAAATGCTTTCAGTAACCTACCTCCTACACCATACACTTGCAACATCTGCCACATTTGCCCCCCTATCCACCCTGGGCATACGCCTTTTTCCAAATCCATAAATGCCACAAAGACCTCTTTAGCCTTATCTAAATACTGTTCACTTATATGTTTCACTGTAAACACCTGGTCCACACACCCCTACCTTTCCTAAAGCCTCCTTGTTCATCTGCTATCCTATTCTCCGTCTTACTCTTAATTCTTTCATTATAACTCTAACCATACACTTTACCAGGTACACTCAACAGACTTATCCCCCTATAATTTTGCACTCTCTTTTATCCCTTTGCCTTTATACAAAGGAACTATGCATGCTCTCTGCCAATCCCTAGGTACCTTACCCTCTTCCATACATTTATTAAATAATTGCACAACCACTCCAAAACTATATCCCACCTGCTTTTAACATTTCTATCTTTATCCATCAATCCCGGCTGCCTTACCCCCTTTCATTTTACCTACTGCCTCACGAACTTCCCCCACACTCACAACTGGCTCTTCCTCACTCCTACAAGATGTTATTCCTCCTTGCCCTATACACGAAATCACAGCTTCCCTATCTTCATCAACATTTAACAATTCCTCAAAATATCCTTCCATCTTCCCAATACCTCTAACTCTCCATTTAATAACTCTCCTCTCCTATTTTTAACTGACAAATCCATTTGTTCTCTAGGCTTTCTTAACTTGTTAATCTCACTCCAAAACTTTTTCTTATTTTCAACAAAATTTGTTGATAACATCTCACCCACTCTCTCATTTGCTCTCTTTTTACATTGCTTCACCACTCTCTTAACTTCTCTCTTTTTCTCCATATACTCTTCCCTCCTTGCATCACTTCTACTTTGTAAAAACTTCTCATATGCTAACTTTTTCTCCCTTTACTACTCTCTTTACATCATCATTCCACCAATCGCTCCTCTTCCCTCCTGCACCCACTTTCCTGTAACCACAAACTTCTGCTGAACACTCTAACACTACATTTTTAAACCTACCCCATACCTCTTCGACCCCATTGCCTATGCTCTCATTAGCCCATCTATCCTCCAATAGCTGTTTATATTCTTACCCTAACTGCCTCCTCTTTTAGTTTATAAACCTTCACCTCTCTCTTCCCTGATGCTTCTATTCTCCTTGTATCCCATCTACCTTTTACTCTCAGTGTAGCTACAACTAGAAAGTGATCTGATATATCTGTGGCCCCTCTATAAACATGTACATCCTGAAGTCTACTCAACAGTCTTTTATCTACCAATACATAATCCAACAAACTACTGTCATTTCGCCCTACATCATATCGTGTAAAATTATTTATCCTCTTTTTTTAAAATATGTATTACCTATAACTAAAACCCCTTTCTATACAAAGTTCAATAAAAGGGCTCCCATTATCATTTACACCTGGCACCCCAAACTTACCTACCACACCCTCTCTAAAAGTTTCTCCTACTTTAGCATTCAAGCCCCCTACCACAATTACTCTCTCACTTGGTTCAAAGGCTCCTATACATTCACTTACATCTCCCAAAATCTTCTCTCTCTCCTCTGCGTTCCTCTCTTCTCCGGTGCATACAGCTTATTATGACCCACTTCTCGCATCCAACCTTTACTTTAATCCACATAATTCTTGGAATTTACACATTAAATATTCTCTTTTCTCCTTCCATAATGATCATTTAACATTACTGCTACCCCTTCCTTTGCTCTAACTCTCTCAGATACTCCAATTTAATCCCATTTATTTCCCCCCACTGAAACTCTCCTACCCCCTTCAGCTTTGTTTCGCTTGGGGCCCCAGGACATCCAACTTCTTTTCATTCATAACATCAGCAATCATCTGTTTCTTGTCATCCGCACTACATCCACGCACATTTTAAGCAACCAGTTTTATAAAGTTTTCTTCTTCTCTTTTTTAGTAATTGTTACAGGAAAAGGGGGTTACTAGCCCATTGCTCCCGGGATTTTAGTCGCCTCATACGACACGCATGGCTTACGGAGGAAAGATTCTTTTCCACTTCCCCATGGACAATAGAAGAAAAAAAAAGAACAAGAGCTATTTAGAAAAAGGAGAAAAACCCAGATGTATGTATATATATATATGCATGTGCGTGTCTGTGAAGTGTGACCAAAGTGTAAGTAGGAGTAGCAAGATATCCCTGTTATCTTAGCGTGTTTATATTTTTTCAACAAGTCGGCCGTCTCCCACCGAGGCAGGGTGACCCAAAAAAGAAAGAAAATCTCCAAAAAGAAAATACTTTCTTTATCATTCAACACTTTCACCACACTCACACATTATCACTGTTTGTGAAGAGGTGCTCAGAATACAACAGTTTAGAAGCATATACGTATAAAGATACACAACATATCCCTCCAAACCGCCAATATCCCAAACCCCTCCTTTAAAGTGCAGGCATTGTACTTCCCATTTCCAGGACTCAAGTCCGACTATATGAAAATAACCGGTTTCCCTGAATCCCTTCACTAAATATTACCTGCTCACACTCCAACAGATCGTCAGGGCCCAAGTACCATTCGTCTCCCATTACTCCTATCTAACACGCTCACGCACGCTTGCTGAAAGTCCAAGCCCCTCGCCCACAAAACCTCCTTTACCCCCTCCAACCCTTTCGAGGACGACCCCTACTCCTCCTTCCTTCCCCTATAGATTTATATGCTTTCCATGTCATTCTACTTTGATCCATTCTCTCTAAATGACCAAACCACCTCAACAGCCCCTCTTCTGCCCTCTGACTAATGCTTTTATTAACTCCACACCTTTTCCTAATTTCCACACTCCGAATTTTCTGCATAATATTTACACCACACATTGCCCTTAGACAGGACATCTCCACTGCCTCCAACCATCTCCTCGCTGCTGCATTTACCACCCAAGCTTCACATCCATATAAGAGTGTTGGTACTACTATACTTTCATACATTCCCTTCTTTGCCTCCATAGATAACGTTTTTTGACTCCACATATACCTCAACACACCACTCACCTTTTTTCCCTCATCAATTCTATGATTAACCTCATCCTTCATAAATCCATCTGCCAACATGTCAACTCCCAAATATCTGAAAACATTCACTTCTTCCATACTCTCTCCCCAATTTGATATCCAATTTTTCTTTATCTAAATCATTTGATACCCTCATCACCTTACTCTTTTCTATGTTCACTTTCAACTTTCTACCTTTACACACATTCCCACACTCATCCACTAACCTTTGCAATTTTTCTTTAGAATCTCCCATAAGCACAGTATCATCAGCAAAAAGTAACTGTGTCAATTCCCATTTTGAATTTGATTCCCCATAATTTAATCCCACCCCTCTCCCGAACACCCTAGCATTTACTTCTTTTACAACCCCATCTATAAATATATTAAACAACCATGGTGACATTACACATCCCTGTCTAAGACCTACTTTTACTGGGAAGTAGTCTCCCTCTCTTCTACACACCCTAACCTGAGCCTCACTATCCTCATAAAAACTCTTAACAGCATTTAGTAACTTACCACCTATTCCATATACTAGCAACATCTGCCACATTGCTCCTCTATCCACTCTATCATATGCCTTTTCTAAATCCATAAATGCAATAAAAACTTCCCTACCTTTATCTAAATACTGTTCACATATATGCTTCAATGTAAACACATGATCTACACATCCCCTACCCACTCTGAAACCTCCCTGCTCATCCGCAATCCTACATTCTGTCTTACCTCTTAATCTTTCAATTATAACCCTACCATATACTTTTCCTGGTATACTCAGTAAACTTATTCCTCTATAATTTTTACAATCTCTTTTGTCCCCTTTCCCTTTATATAAAGGGACTATACATGCTCTCCGCCAATCCCTAGGTACCTTCCCCTGTTTCATACATTTATTAAACAAAAGTACCAACTGCTCCAACACTATATCCCCCCCTGCTTTTAACATTTCTGTCATGATCCCATCAGTTCCAGCTGCTTTACCCCCTTTCATTCTACGTAATGCCTCACGTACCTCCCCCACACTTACATTCTGCTCTTCTTCACTCCTAAAAGATGGTATACCTCCCTGGCCAGTGCATGAAATTACCGCCTCCCTTTCTTCCTCAACATTTAAAAGTTCCTCAAAATATTCTCGCCATCTACCTAATACCTCCCTCTCCCCATCTACTAACTCCCCTACTCTGTTTTTAACTGACAAATCCATACTTTCCCTAGGCTTTCTTAACTTGTTTGACTTACTCCAAATTTTTTCTTATTTTCATTAAAATTTCTTGACAGTGCCTCTCCCACTCTATCATCTGCTCTCCTTTTGCACTCTCTCACCACTCTCTTCACCTTTCTTTTACTCTCCATATACTCTGTTTTTCTTATAACACTTCTGCTTTGTAAAAACCTCTCATAAGCTACCTTTTTCTCTTTTATCACACCCTTTACTTCATCATTCCACCAATCACTACCTCTTTCCTCCTGCCCCCACCCTCCTATAACCACAAACTTCTGCCCCACATTCTAATACTGCATTTTTAAAACTATTCCAACCCTCTTCAACCCCCCCACTACTCATCTTTGCACTAGCCCACCTTTCTGCCAATAGTCGCTTATATCTCACCCGAACTTCCTCCTCCCTTAGTTTATACACTTTCACCTCCCTCTTACTTGTTGTTGCCACCTTCCTCTTTTCTGAGAGCAAATTTCAGATCAGGGGTCTGGACCCTGAGAGGGTTAATAAAGTTTAAAATGCTTTATGAATGCAAATCATTCATCTTTATAAATGTTATTGTGTTCGATCTGTTGATGTTCAATTTGGAGAGGCAACGTTAAACTCCATTATCAAGGTGTTGAATGTTTACTCTCAAAGTTGACGATGAAAAGTGTATTGTTCCCGCCACAGTATTGTAACTTTTATTTATTCTGTAATGTTTATGAGGGTAGACTTATTTATTCTGTAATATATATGAGGGTAGACTTATTTATTCTGTAATGTTTATGAGGGTAGACTTATTTATTCTGTAATATATATGAGGGTAGACTTATTTTATTCTGTAATGTTTATGAGGGTAGACTTATTTATTCTGTAATATATATGAGGGTAGACTTATTTATTCTGTAATGTATATGAGGGTAGACTTATTTATTCTGTAATGTATATGAGGGTAGACTTATTTATTTCTGTAATGTTTGTGAGGGTAGACTAGGTATATATTTATACTTAGGCAAAACCTGGTCGTGGACTGGGCCACAGGGGGCATTGACCTCTGGAACACTCTCCAGGTATATTCCAGTTATAAAGCTCAAGTCAAGTCTTCTATAAAGCTCCTCTGTAGAGTGCAATATATGTTGCAAAGTTGATTGAAAGAACACATGCAAGATTGCATAGCTGCCTGTGCTATGAAGGCATTTCAATTTGTTGTTTAATTTTGAATTCACTTTTTCAATCATATTTATTAAATATCACACTGTATATAAGAGCTTTATAAGAGCTGTACTTATGTATAAAAGAGCTTTATAAGAGAAAGATCTGTACTCACATATAAAGAAGCTTTATAATGAACTGTACTCATAGAGCTTTATAATGAACTGTACTCATAGAGCTTTATAATGAACTGTACTCATAGAGCTTTATAATGAACTGTACTCATAGAGCTTTATAATGAACTATACTCATAGAGCTTTAAAATGAACTGTACTCATAAAGCTTTATAATGAACTGTACTTATAAAGGAGCTTTATAAGAGAGGTGTACTCTCACATTAAGGAGCTGTACTAGATCTATACATGTACTTAAATATAATGGAGGATGAAAATGAATATGATGAGAATGATGATGATAATGATTGTCACAATGATGATTTGTAACTTTGAATTTTATCATTTACAGGAAGGTCATGAGTACTCCTCAAACAGGAAGAAAAGGAGAATAATTTACAAACTTGCAAGATATGGGTAAGTTAATCGCAAAACAGTGATTGAGTGAATGATGGTGAATGCGTTTTCTTCTTTGGGTCGCCCTGTCTTGGCGGGAGGTCATAAATGACCTACTAAATGCATCGCAATTACTCAAACCCACACTATTTGCAGATGACACTACATACGTCTTCTCTCACCCGAGCCCAGTCACGCTAGCCAATACTGTAAATACCGAATTACAGAAAATATCTACCTGGATGAGGACTAACAAATTAACTCTAAACATTGACAAAAACCTACTTCATTCAGTTTGGTAACAGAGCTACAGATGTCCCTCTTAACATAATGATAAACGGAACACCTATCACAAAACTCACAGAGGGAAAATTCTTAGGAATCCATCTTGATAATAGGCTCAAATTTCAAACACATATACAGCAAATTTCCAAGAAAATTTCCAAGACTGTAGGCATACTATCGAAGATATGGTACTATGTTCCACAGTCAGCCCTCCTGGCCCTATATCACTCACTTATTTACCCCTATCTCACCTATGGAATTTGTGCATGGGGCTCAACAACAATAAACCATCTCAGACCATTAATTACCCAACAAAAGGCTGCAGTCAGAATGATAACAAATTCCCACTACAGGCAGCACACTCCACCAATATTCAAAACTCTAAATCTACTCACCATTCAAAACATCCATACTTATTACTGCACCTATTACATACATATAACACTTAACACTGATATGAACCCTCCCCTCAAACATCTTACCAACCTCAACAGAACACATGACCATAACACAAGACACAGATCACTCTTTGATGTTCCTCGTGTCCATCTCACACTATGCAAAAACTCAATGCACATAAAAGGCCCTGAAATCTGGAATTCATTACCTGTATATATAAAAGAAACACTGTCTGTTTATAAACTCAAGTCTCTTCTCAAAAATCACTTACTCACCCACAACCAAATAAATACTGAATAATTGTATCTTAAAAATTGTATCTCATAAATGTTTCTCATAATTGTATCTCATAAATGTTTAACCTGATACCCAATCAAACTTTGTTATTTTTTAATTACATTACCAAACAGAATACTCCATTCTACTGAATGCTCAGCAACACAGTAAATGACCATATAACCTGTCTTTGTAATACTCATTTGTACTAAATTGTTATCTGTTTACAATAATGTTTTACCACTGAATATATCACTGCTTAGTTAACCTTAAGTTAATTTTAAGCTGCCCATAATGCTCTGCATACAAGGGGCTTTGGCATGCTGCACTGTAATAACTGTATTCATTTGTACTACTCTATCATGCTCAAATTAATAAATAAATAAAAAAATAAATAAAATAATAATAATGATAATACAGGATTATTACTTAAATTAATAGGTACGAAACACCCTTAATGTTGTTCAGTCATACTTTTGGGTTTAGTGCTTTGTTATGATTATAATAATGTACAATCATAGTGGGTACAGAACTAAGAGTGTAAAAATGTTAGATGATGTGAGGTTACTGGAGGTGCAATTCAGAGGGCTGAAAAAGGCTTGTTGAGGTGCTCTGGCCATTTCATTGTATAATATACAAAGTGTGATTTACATGTTATAGAATCTTGTTTAGTACAAAGAAAACCTTGAGCAGTTGTGGCAGCATGTTTCAACGTCATTGTTTTAAATTGTGCTGAATTGTAATACTGTATTTTTCTTATATACTACAGTGGACCCCCAGTTTACGATCATCTCCCAATGCGACCAATTATGTAAGTGTATTTATGTAGGTGCGTTTGTACGTGTATGTTTGGGGGTCTGAAATGGACTAATCTAATTCACAATATTCCTTATGGGAACAAATTCGTTCAGTACTGGCACCTAAACATACTTCTGGAATGAAATAATATCGTAAACCGGGGGTCCACTGTATATCAAAACTATAATTCTTCTCTACCAGACTTATTTAAGCCATATAGCATGAACTAGCTGAATATTCAGTTTTCTTGTATCCACTGTATCTTACCTAATGATCATATGTACAATTACAGTGCTGTTATTGCCTTATTAATCTTAAGTTAGTCTTAAGTTTGCCTGAAATGCTCAGCATATAAAGAAGCGTTTGGCATATATACCAAATTGTTACACTCCTTTGTACAAATATGTATCATGCTAAAATAAAATTGTTATTGTTATTGTTATGTCTAGATCTAGGATTAGTCTGCTTAAATTGCACTGCAGGCTAGTGTTGTGTTAAATAGGAGTGAATGGAGACGAATGTTTTTTGGGACTTGATGAACTGTTGGAGTGTGAGCAGGGTAATATTTTGTGAAGGGATTCAGGGAAACCAGTTAACTGGACTTGAGCCCTGAAGGTGGGAAGTTAAATACCTGCACTTTAAAGGAGGGGTTTGGGATATTTGCTGTTTAGAGTTTAGTTAGTTTAATATGTTTATTATGCACTATATACCCATCCTGTGGGTGGTAGTCAAAAGATTACAGAGGTACATAATTGGTCCAGGGAATGGACTCCAAAGTTTTGATAACTGAACAAGTTACGAAGGTAATGAACTAGATCTGGTCACAATCATGACAAGTTGCAAAGGTAATCAGCTCCAGGTAGAGCTGGTCACAATCATGACAAGTTACGAAGGTAATGAATCATAAACACGTCCATACATGGTTACAATCATGAACAAATTTCAGAGTAATGAGCAATTAACAAACATTATAGGGGTTGCATCCATTGCCCCAACAACAGATGTTGCTAGGTGTCTGTCCCTCCTTGGCAGACAGCCAGACAGCCATTGCAAACAGTAGCAGGTTGTGCCAGGATCTGCTGCTTGCAGGAGCACCATCGACCCTCCCCAGAGGTCCAAGAGGTCCAAGAGGTCAGCAACTCCGTTAGCAGCCAGAGGGAGAGCTGCCCTGGGGATGTCAACGTCCTGGTGGACGCCAATTTGATTGCAGGTCCCAGTTGAGAGGGACACCTAAACTGTCATATCTGGGTGCCTCTACAAAGACAGTAATAGTATGAAAGATAGTGAAAGTGTTTCTTTTTTTGGGTTACCCTTCCTTGGGGGAGATGGCTAACATGTTAATAAAAAAAAATATTGTATTACACATAAACTCCATTTTGTATACTGCATGAAAAGAAATAAAGTTGTATTGTATTCCAAGAGGATGTGACAGTCTGGAGGAGTGGAAGGCAGGAGGGGGTAGGGCTCATCTCAGGAATGAGGGGGGTAGGGATCATCTCAGGAATGAGGGGGGTAGGGTTCATCCCAGGAATGAGGGGAGAAGGAGGTTTTGTGTGCTAGAGGCTTGAGCATCCAGCAGGCTTTATGTGAGAGTGTTACAGTGGAGTGAGTGAAGATAAGTGGTGTGTATGGCTGACTTGCTGTTAGAGTGTGAGTAAGGTAACATCTGTTAACGGATTCAAGAAACCAATTAGTCCTAGAGTACTGTATTTATAAAATACCGCTCAACATGTGAGAACATTGTAGAGGTAAAATTGCATGATTTTTTTGAAAACGGATTCAAGAAGGCTGTGCTTGTGTGTTCTTTGCAGACCAGATGATCTTCAAAGAGCAATTGAAGATGTACGTTCAGGAATGGGAACTCTGCGAGAAATTGCTGAGCGATGGGGTGTACCGCACTCCACTCTGTCTATTCATGCAAGAATGGCAGGTGTAGCTGTCCAGCAGAGAAGTTTGATCTATGACAGTGAAACTCTGGAAGCAGCAAAGCAGGCAGTGAAAGGTTTGTATGATATTATGCTGTAATGAAAATTAATAAATAGCTAAATACACCTACCATCCGACTTACGACCGAGTTCGGTTCCGAAAAACCAGTCGTAAGTAATGACTTTTTTTTATTTTTTTATTTTGGTATTTCATTTTTTATTTTATTTTTATGTTGTTAGTATGTTTTTTACTGTAAGGTTTAGGATAAAAATGTGTAAAATTGAAATAAGTGGACCCCCGGTTTAACGTTTTTTTTTCACTCCAGAAGTATGTTCAGGTGCCTTTTATGCCGAATTTTTTCCCCATAAGAAATATTGTAAAGTAGATTAGTCCATTTCAGCCCCCCAAACATAAGTAAAAAGCACTTATTTAAAATACATTTTACAAAATTGGTCCCCATTCGGAGGTAATCGTTATGGGGGGGTCCACTGTAGTTGTTTATTTCCCAGAAATTTGGCTAAAAAAATGGTGTAAGTCAAAGTGGCGTAAGTCGGATGGTGGGTTTGTAGTATGTAAATCTTGTTTCTTTCCATGATGTGGAAAAAAAATTTCCTTCCCCCGTTAGCATGTGTGTCATAAGAAGAAACAAAAAATGCTGGGAGCAAGGGGTAGTAACCCCTTCTGTTACATTACTAAATGAAAAATAAAAGTTTCCCTTCTTTTTTGGGGGTTCCCTTTTCCACAGTGGAGACGGCCAGTCTGTTGAAAAAAAAATTCTGTTATCTATGAATTACAAAGGGGGTTTACGTTTTTCCCAAATAATGCACTAGATAAAAACCCTATGCAATTCATTTCGGGCTTTTTTTTTAGTTATTTTAAATATTTTTATTAGCATCCCATCCCCATCCTGTGGGCGGTAGTACCCATCCCACCCTGTGGGCGGTGTCCCACATACCCATCCTGTGGGCGGTAGTCCCACTCCCCATCCTGTGGGCGGTAGTCCCACATCCCCTCCTGTGGGGGTAGTCCCCAAATCCCATCTGTGGGCGGTAGTAAAAAGATTACAGAGGTACAAAATTGGTCAGTGATGGCTCCAAGTTTTGATAGCGAGAAAGTTCAGAGGTAATGAGCTCAATTTAAAAAGGAAAGAATTTGTAAGAAATGGTTCTTCGTTTATACACGGCTACAATCATGAACAAATTATAGAGAAAATTGAGCAATTCACACTTCCACACCGGTCACAACTTTTGTGAGTTATTGGGGAAAATATTGATTTTGAGTGTGTGTTCTCTCTCTCTCTTTCTCTCTCTCTCTCTCTCTCTCTCTCTCTTCTTTCTCTTCTCTCTTCTCTCTCTCTCTCTCTCTCTCTCCTCTCTCTCTCTCTCTTCTCTCTCCTCTCTCTTCCACTCTCTCTCACTCTTTTCCTCTCTTCCTCTTTTCCTCTCCTCTCTCCTCTCTTCTCTTCTCTCTCTTTTTTCTCTTCTCTTCTCTCTCTCTCTCTCTCTCTCTCTCTCTCTCACAACACACCACACATATACTAATACATACATTTCACAAAAATTTTTCTCCCTTGCTGTTCCTCTTACTATTCCACCATCGGATTTTTTTAAAATTACTGGCGCCTCCACGAAGGGGGCGCCCTGAAAAAAAAAACACTTTCACCACTTTCACACTATCACGTCTTGACGGGTGCACGCCCTTATGGGTTTAGAGCTCCCCCTGAATAAAAATGTGAGATGTCATTATTGTAACAGAAACATTCTAGTCAACTAACCTAGTTATTTATTTAGTAGTTATAAGTTAATTTTACGGCTGCCCAAAAAATCTACATAACTGGGGGCTTCCATTAGTCAGTTAAAAATGTCTTATTCCTTTATCAATCATTACTGTTCTTATGCCCTTTTTAAAACTGTATTTTGATTTTTAATTTGATAAAAACATTAGTTCGTTATACGCTCCTCTATATACCTTAAATTTTGCATTTTTTTACACCAAAAAAGCTTCATAGTACTCATATTCATTTTTGGATGTACTTTATCTTCACATTTACCAAAGACTACATTATATATGGAGCTATATAGAGAATCTTATTTGTGTACATTTAAAAACTCCTACTTAATAAATATATCTAGCAAAGGGCTAGAACCCCCTTTCTGTAGACATTACTAAAAAAGAGAAAAGAAAAACTTTTTAAAATGGGGTTTCTTGAATGTGCGGGATGTAGTGCGGATGCAGGAAACAGATGATTGCTGATGTTATAATGAAAAGAAGTTGGATGTCCTGGCCCCAAACGAAACAAAGCGAAGGTGGTAGGGGAGTTTCGGTGGGGGGAAATAAATGGATTAAATCTGGAGTTCGAGAGAGTTAGAGCAAAGGAAGGGGGCAGAAAGTTTTAAGGGTAGTTATGGAAGGGGGGAAAAAAAAGAATATGAATGTGTAAATTTAAGAATTATGTGGATTAAAGTAAAGGTTTGGATGCGAAAATGGGTCATAAAAAGGTGTATGCACCTGGGAAGAGAGGAAAGTAGAGGAGGAGAGAGATTTTTGGGGGATGTTTAAGTGAAAGTATAGGGGCCCTTTGAACCAAGTGAGAGGTCATTGTGGTAGGGGATCTGAATGCTAAAAAAGGGAAATTTAGGGGGTGTGGTAGGTAAGTTTTGGGGGGGCCAGGTGTAAATGATGAGGGGCCCTTTGATTGAACTTTGTTAGAAAGGGGTTTAGTTATAGGTAAAACTATTTTTAAAAAAAAGAGGATAAATAAGTATACAAAATATGATGTAGGGGGAAATGACAGTAGTTTTTTGGATTATGTATTGGTAGATAAAAAATGTTGAGTAGACTTAAGGAGAAAAGAAGCTCAGGGAGGAGAGGTGAAAGGTTTTTAAACTAAAAGGGAGGCAGTTTGGGGAAGATTAAACAGCTATTGGAGGATAGATGGCTAATGAGAGCAGGAAAGGGGGGGGAAGGGATGGGGTAGGTTTAAAAAATGTAGTGTTTGGTGTTGCAGAAGTTTGTGGTTACGGAAAGTGGGTGCGGGAGGGAAGAGGAGCGATTGGTGGAAAAGATGATGTAAAGAGGTAGTAAGGGAGAAAAAGTTTGCATATGAGAAGTTCTTAAAAAGTAGAAGTGATGCAAGAAGGGAAGGTATATGGAGAAAAAGAGAGAGGTTAAAAGGTGGTAAGCAATGTAAAAAAAAGGGGCAAATGAGAGAGTGGGTGAGATGTTATCAACAAATTTTGTTTAAAAAAAAAAAGTTTTGGAG
>NW_026499444.1:0-19189 GCF_026875155.1 Cherax quadricarinatus | reverse complement strand
TTGGCGACCAAACCGGGGTGTAAGTGGGGAGGTATGTTTTTATAAATAAAAAATATAATAATAAAATTTTTTAAAAAAAAAAAATTTTAATAATAGTTTGAAAAATTTTGTTAAAAATTTTATATTTATATTTAATTTTATTAAAACCCCTCCCAAAAGTTTGGTCGAGTGTTTTTAAGTTTTTGGGAATAATAATGTTTTTTGAAAGGGTTTCTTTCTTTTTTTAAAAAAACCCCCCCGTAAAAAAAAAAGGAAAAAAAAATTTTAAAAAAAAAAAAAATGTTTTAAAAATTAATACAGTGAAATTCGGTTTTTTTTCGGGGTTTCGGCCCCAAACTCGGTTTTAGTTTTTCCCCTTTTAAACCTTTATTTTCCCTTTGCCGCCTTTTGGAGGGGTTGGGTTTTGGGTTTTGGGGGTATGGTGTATTTTTTGTGTTTTCTGTGTTGTTTTTGAGACTCTGCCTAAACCAAAATTTATTTTGGGTTTTTCTTTTTTTGGGGTTTTTTTCTTTTTTTGGGTATCCCTTTGGGGGGGCCCCCCCACAGAAAAAAAAAATTTTTTAATTAAAAAGGGACCCCCGACCCGTATAAAATGGTGTTAGCGGTTTTTCGGATTTTTTTAAAACCCGTTTAAGATTACCAGTTTTGGGAGGTGTGCATTGGGGTGTGGGTGCTGGGGGGTGTGTTTTGGGGTGTAGCTTCGGCCAAAAAAAACTTTTTCCGTTTTAAATGATGAGGGTTTTTGCTGAAATGCGGAAAAATACCTTGGCCCCCAGAAAAATTTATTTTGTAAAAGGGGGTGCAGGTTTGGGTGTAGAGGCATGCAGGGGGTTAGCATGCATGCAGGGGGTTAGCAGGCAGCAGGGAGTGTAGCTACTGCGGGGGAGTGTAGATATGAGGGGGGGTGGAAACATGCAGGGAGTGTAAAAACATGCAGGGAGATAGACAGGGGAGTTGCATGCATGAAGGGAGTGTAGCTGCATGCAGGGGTGTGCATATGAGGGAGTGTCAAGGGGCAGGGGGTGTAGCAGGCATGCAGGGGTGAGATGTGCAGGGGTGTAGCAGCATCAGGGGAGTGTTCTAGCATGCAGGGGGTATTTGCTGCGGGAGTTAGACATGCAGGGAGTGTAGCGCTGCAGGGAGTTAAAAACATGCAGGGAGTGTAGATGCATGCGGGGGTGTAGCTGCTTGCAGGGGGTGAGCATCTGCGGGGGAGTGTAGAACATGAGGGGGGTGCAGGATGCGAGAGTGAAGCAGAGCAGGGAGGTAGCATGCTTTCAGAGAGTGTAGCGCTGCAAAAAAGTGTAGGATGCGGGGTGTAGAACATGAGGGGTGTGATCATGCAGGGTGAAAACCATGCAGGAGTTTTAGCATGCGGGAGTGAGAGCATGAGGGAGTGCAGCATGAGAGAGGTGTACCCGGGTTGGGGGTGTGATGAGCGGGTTTTTGCGGATGAGGGGTGTACATGCATGAAGGGAAGAGGGGGTGTAGCATGCATGCGGAGTTTTAGCAGCATGCAGGGAGTGTAGCATGCATGCGAAGAGTGTAGTCAGGGTTAAAATGAGGGATTTGTAGCATGCTTCAGGGTGGCCATGCAGAGAGTTTGTAGCAGGCTGCAGGGAGTTGTAGTATGATGCTGAGAGTGTAAGGATTGCAGGGAGGAAATTAAAAATGCAGGAGTGTAGATGCATGCGGGGAAAGTTTAGCATGCATGCAGGAGTTTTAGAGCATGCAGAGTGTTAGCAGCATGCAGGAGTGTAGCATGCATGAGAGAGTGCTGCAGGCATGCAGGGAGTTTTTTCAGCATGTATGCTGGAGGTAAGAAATGAATACATGCAGGGAGTTGTAGAAAGTGCAGGGAGGTGTGCAAGCCAGCAGGATTTAAAAGTTTAAGCATTGTGCATGCAGGGAGTTGTTAGCAGCAGGGAAGTTTACAGGCTTTGCAGGGGTGTAAGCATGCAGGGAGGTTTTACATAGGCAGGGTTTAGCATGCATTGAGGGAGTGTAGAGGATGCAGGGAGTGTTTGAGCATGATATTAAGCTGCAGGGTGTTTTAACAGGCATGCGGAGGAAACAGGATGAGGGAGTGTAAAAAAGGCATGAGAGTGTAAGGCATGCAGGGATGTAGCAGATGCAGGGAGTGTAGCGGATGAAGCGAGTTGACAGGAGCGGGAGAGGTAACAGAAAAATGCAAGAAGTTGTTGCAGGCACAGGGAGTGTAGAAGGCATGCGGGAAGTGTGCAGGCATGCGGGATGAAACCCGGACTTTGCCGAGACAGCGCGTTGTACAGGCATGCAGGGGAGTGTAGAAAGGCATGCAGGAAGTTTTTGCAGCATGCAGGAAACTGTAGCTGGCATGTAGGAGTGTTTGCAGGCATGCAGGAGTGTGGGCAGGCATTGCAGGAGTTGTAACAGGAATGCAGAACTGTAGCAGACATGTAAGAAGTGTAGCAGGCATGCGGGAAGTGTAGCGCATGCAGGAGTGTAGAAAGGCTGCAGGAGTGTAGCAGCATGGGAATGTAGCAGGCATGCAGGAAGTGTAGCAAGGCATGCGGGGAGTGTACAGGAGGGAGTGTAAGGCAGCATGGGCCAATATGTAGGAATTGTACAGGCTCCCAGGAAGTGTAGCGGGACATGCGGGGAAGTGTAGCAAGCATGCAGGGAGTGTAGAAAGCATGCAGGAAGTTACAGGCATGCGGGTTTGGGTGTAAGCGGGGCATGCTGGGAGTGTAGCAGACATGCAAGAAGTGAAGCAGACATGCAGGAAGTGTAGCAGACATGCTGCGAGTGTAGCAGACATGCAGAAAGTGTAGCAGGCACGCTGGGAGTGTAGCGACATGAAGGAAGTGTAGCAGACATACAGGAAGTGTAGCAGGCATGCTAGAGTGTAGCAGGCATGCAGGAAGTGTAGCAGACATGCAGGAAGTGTAGCAGACAGGTAGGAAGTGTAGCAGACACGCAGGAAGTGTAGGAGACATGCAGGAAGTGTAGCAGGCATGCTGAAGTGTAGCAGGCATGCAGGAAGTGTAGCAGACATGCAGGAAGTGTAGCAGGTATGCTGGAGTGTAGCAGACATGCAGGAAGTGTAGCAGACATGCAGGAAGTGTAGCAGGCATGCAGGAAGTGTAGCAGACATGCAGGAAGTGTAGCAGACATGCAGGAAGTGTAGCAGGTATGCTGGAAGTGTTGCAGGCATGCAGGAAGTGTAGCAGGCATGCAGGAAGTGTAGCAGGCATGCAGGAAGTGTAGCGGCATGCAGGGAATTTGTAATCAGACATGCAGGAAGTGTAGCGACATGCAGAAGTGTTGCAGGCATGCAGGAGTGTAGCACATGCAGGAAGTGTAGCAGGGTTGCAGGG
This sequence comes from Cherax quadricarinatus, assembly GCF_026875155.1. Taxonomy (NCBI): domain Eukaryota; kingdom Metazoa; phylum Arthropoda; class Malacostraca; order Decapoda; family Parastacidae; genus Cherax; species Cherax quadricarinatus. The sequence continues at coordinate 15,830 of NW_026499444.1, read as the reverse complement.
AGTGTCCCAGACATGCAGGGAGTGTAGCAGGTTGCAGGGAGTTTTAGCAGGTATGCAGGGTGTTGGGGCAACATGCAGGAAGTGTAGCAGGTATGCAGGGAGTGTAGCAGGTAAGCAGGGAGTGTAGCAGACATGCAGGAAGTGTAGCAGACATGCAGGAAGTGTAGCAGACATGCGGGAAAAGTGTAGCAGGTATGCAGGGATTTGTAGCAGCAATCAGGGAAGTGTAGCAGACATGCGGGAAAGTGTAGCAGGTATGCAGAGAGTGTGCAGACATGCAGGAAGGTGGTAGAGATATGCAGGGAGTGTAGAGGATGCAGGAAGTGTAGCAGACATGCAGGAAGGTAGCAGACATGCAGGAAGATTAGCGGGTATGCAGGGAGTGTAGCAGACATGAGGAAGTGTAGCGGGACATGCAGGAAGTGTAGCAGACATACAGGAAGATTAGCCAAGTGTAGGCAGGGGAGTGTAGCAGATATGCAGGAAGTGTAGCAGGTATGCAGGAGTGTAGAAAGATGAAAGGGAAGTGTGCAGACATGCAGGAGTGTAGCAGGATTGCAGGGAGTGTAGCAGCCATGCAGGAAGTGTAGCAGGCATGCAGGAGTGAGCGGGCTGCGGGATTTGTAGCAGACATGCAGGAAGTGTAGCAGGCACGCGGGTTTTGTAGCGACATGCAGGAAGTGTGCAGACATGCAGGAAGTGTAGCAGAAAGCAGGAAGTTAGCGGGACATGCAGGAAGTGTAGCAGGCATGCTAGAGTGTAGCAGGAAATGCAGGAGTGTAGCAGACATGCAGGATGTAGCAGAATTTTGTGAGGAATGTAGCAGCATGCAGGAAGTGTAGCAGACATGAGGAAGTGTAGCAGCATGCAGGAAGTGTAGTGACATGCAGGAAGTGTAGCAGACTTTGCGGAGTGAAAGCGGGCATCAGGAAGTGTAGCATGGCATGTGGGAAGTGTTAGCAGGCATGCGGAAGTGTACAGACATGAAGGAAGTGTAAAGACTTGCGGGGAAGTGTAGCAGACATGCAGGAAGTGTAGCAGGCATGCAGGAAGTGTACAGACTGCGGAAGTGTACAGACATAGAAGTTACAGAAATGCAGGAAGTGTAGCAGACATGCAGGAAGTGTAGCAGGCATGCAGGAAGTGTGACGGGCATGCAGGAAGTGTAGCAACATCGGGGAAGTGTGTTGCGGGATAGGAAGTGTAGAAGGTATGCAGGGAGTGTAAGAAGGTACAGGGGGTGTAGCAGACATGCAGGGGGGTTGAGCAGGTATGGGGAGTTTTTGCAGCATGCAGGGGTGTAGCAGCATGCGGAAGTGTAGCAGACATGCAGGAAGATTAGCAGGTATGCAGGGAGTGTAGCAGACATGCAGGAAGTGTAGCAGACATGCAGGAAGTGTAGCAGACATACAGGAAGATTAGCAGGTATGCAGGGAGTGTAGCAGATATGCAGGAAGTGTAGCAGGTATGCAGGGAGTGTAGCAGACATGCAGGAAGTGTAGCAGACATGCAGGAAGTGTAGCAGGTATGCAGGGAGTGTAGCAGACATGCAGGAAGTGTAGCAGGCATGCAGGAAGTGTAGCAGACATGCTGGGAGTGTAGCAGACATGCAGGAAGTGTAGCAGGCACGCTGGGTGTGTAGCGACATGCAGGAAGTGTAGCAGACATGCAGGAAGTGTAGCAGACATGCAGGAAGTGTAGCAGACATGCAGGAAGTGTAGCAGGCATGCTAGAGTGTAGCAGGCATGCAGGAAGTGTAGCAGACATGCAGGAAGTGTAGCAGACATGCAGGAAGTGTAGCAGACAGCGGGAAATTTGTAGCAGACATGCAAGGAAGTGTTAGCAAAACATGCAGGAAGTGTAGTAGCATGCGGAAGTGTAGCGAGGCATGTGAAGTGTAGAGGCATGCAGGAAAGTGAGCAAAACATGCAGGAAGTTGATAGCGGGTTTAATTGCTGGAAGTTGTAGCGACATGCAGGAAGGGTGTAGCAGGCATGGGAAAAGTGTATGTAGCAGGAATGCAGGAAGTGTAGCAACATGGCAGAAAGTGTAAGAGACTTGCAGGATGTGTGCAGACATGCAGGAGTGTAGCAGGCTTTGCAGAGTGGTAGCAGACATGCAGGAAAGTGTAAACAGACATGCAGGAAGTGTAACAGAACTTTGCAGGAAGTGTAGCAGACTGCAGGAAGTGTAGCAGGCATGCAGGAAGTGTGACAGACATGCAGGAAGTGTAGCAGACATGCAGGAAGTGTTGCAGACATGCAGGAAGTGTAGCAGACATGCAGGAAGTGTAGCAGGTATGCAGGGAGTGTAGCAGGCATACAGGAAGTGTAGCAACATGCAGGGAGTGTTAGCAGGTATGCAGGGAGTGTAGCAGACATGCAGGGAGTGTAGCAGACATGCAGGAAGTGTAGCAGACATGCAGGAAGTGTAGCAGGTATGCAGGGAGTGTAACAGGCATGCAGGGAGTGTAACAGGCATGCAGGGACTGTAGCAGACATGTAAGAAGTGTAGCAGACATGCAGGAAGTGTAGCAGACATGCAGGAAGTGTAGCAAGCATGCAGGGAGTGTAGAAAGCATGCAGGAAGTGTAGCAGGCATGCTGGTAGTGTAGCAGACATGCAGGAAGTGTAGCAAGCATGCAGGGAGTGTAGAAAGCATGCAGGAAGTGTAGCAGGTATGCTGGGAGTGTAGCAGACATGCAGGGAGAATAGCATACATGCAGGGAGTGTAGCATGCGTGCAGGGAGTGTAGCATGCATGCAGGGAGTGTAGGATACATGCAGGGAGTGTAGCATACATGCAGGGACTGCAGCAGGCATGCAGAGTGTAGCATGCATGCAGGGAGTGTAGCATGCATTCAGAGAGTGTAGAAGCATGCAGGAAAAGTTTTTAGCAGGCATGCGGGAAAGTGAAAGCCAGAATGCAGGAAGTGTATCAGGCATGCAGGAGTGTAACAGGCATGCAGGGACTGTAGCAGACATGTAGGAATTTGGTGCGGGCATGCGGGGAAGTTTTAGCAGACATGCGGGAAGTGTAGCAACCATGCAGGGAGTGTAGCAAGCATGCAGGAAGTGTAGCAGGCATGCTGGTAGTGTAGCAGACATGCAGGAAGTGTAGCAGGCATGCAGGAAGTGTAGCAGGCATGCAGGAAGTGTAGCAGAATGCAGAAATTGTAGAGCACGCTGGGAGTGTTAGCAACATGCAGGAAGTGTAGCAGACATGCAGGAAAGTGTAGCGGGCATGCTGGGTTGTAGCAGGCATGCAGGGAAGTGTAGCAGACATGCAGGAAGTGTAGCAGAACATTGCAGGAAGTGTAGCAGACATGCAGGAAAGTGTAGCAGGCATGTGAGGGTTTTAGCAGACATGCAGGAAGTGTAACAGACAGCAGGAAAGTGTAGCAGGTATAAATGGAGTGTAGCGGGCCCGTGCACGAAGTGTAGCAGACATGCAGGGAGTGTAGAGGTTGCAGGGAGGTTGCAGGTATGCAGGGAGTGTGAGGCATGCAGGAAGGTAGCAGCATGTAGGAAAGTGTGGGCAGGTATGCAGGAGTGTGCAGCATGCAGGAAGTGAGCAGGGTATTTGCAGGGAGTGTAGCAGGCATGCAGGAAGTGTAGCGGGACATGCGGGAAGTGTAGCAGACATGATGAATTAGCAGGTATGCAGGAGTGTAGCAGCATGCAGGAAGTGTAGCAGACATGCGGAAATGTAGCAGACATGCAGGAAAAAATTAGCAGGTATTGAGGAGTGTAGAAAGACATGCAGGAAGTGTAGCGGGGTATGCAGGGAGTGTAGCGACATGCAGAAGTGTAGCGACATGCGGGAAGGTTTTAGCAGGAATGCAGGAGTGTAGCAGACATGCAGGAAGTTTTAGCAGGCATGCAGGGAAGTGTAGCAGGCATTGCAGGAAGTGAAGCAGACATCAGGAAGTGTAGCAGACATTGCTGGGAGTGTAGCAGACATGCAGAAAGTGTAGCAGGCACGCTGGGAGTGTAGCAACATGCAGGAAGTGTAGCAGACATGCAGGAAGTGTAGCAGACATGCGGGAAAGTGTAGCAGCAATGCGGGAAGATGTAGCGACATGCAGAATTTGTAGCAGACATGCAGGAATTTGTAGCAGCATGCAGGAAGTGTAGCAGGCATGCTGAAGTGTAGCAGGCATGCAGGAAGTGTAGCAGACATGCAGGAAGTGTAGCAGGTATGCTGGAGTGTAACAGACATGCAGGAAGTGTAGCAGACATGCAGGAAGTGTAGCAGGCATGCAGGAAGTGTAGCAGACATGCAGAAAGTGTAAGAGACATGCAGGAAGTGTAGCAGGCATGCTGGAAGTGTTGCAGGCATGCAGGAAGTGTAGCAGGCATGCAGGAAGTGTAGCAGGCATGCAGGAAGTGTAACAGACATGCAGGAAGTGTAGCAGACATGCAGGAAGTGTAGCAGGTATGCAGGGAGTGTAGCAGGCATACAGGAAGTGTAGCAGACATGCAGGAAGTGTAGCAGGTATACTGGAGTGTAGCAGGCGTGCACGAAGTGTAGCAGACATGCAGGGAGTGTAGCAGGTATGCAGGGAGTGTAGCAGGTATGCAGGGAGTGTAGCAGGCATGCAGGAAGTGTAGCAGACATGTAGGAAGTGTAGCAGGTATGCAGGGAGTGTGCAGACATGCAGGAAGTGTAGCAGGTATGCAGGGAGTGTAGCAGGCATGCAGGGAGTGTAGCAGACATGCAGGAAGTGTAGCAGACATGCAGGAAATGTAGCAGACATGCAGGAAGATTAGCAGGTATGCAGGGAGTTTGGGGCAGACTGCAGGAAGTGTAGCAGGTATGCAGGGAGTGTAGCAGACATGCAGGAAGTGTAGCAGACATGCAGGAAGTTTAGCAGGTATGCAGGGAGTGTAGCAGACATGCAGGAAGTGTAGCAGGCATGCAGGAAGTGTAGCAGGCATGCAGGAAGTGAAGCAGACATGCAGGAAGTGTAGCAGACATGCTGGGAGTGTAGCAGACATGCAGAAAGTGTAGCAGGCACGCTGGGAGTGTAGCAACATGCAGGAAGTGTAGCAGACATGCAGGAAGTGTAGCAGACATGCAGGAAGTGTAGCAGGCATGCTAGAGTGTAGCAGGCATGCAGGAAGTGTAGCAGACATGCAGGAAGTGTAGCAGACATGCAGGAAGTGTAGCAGACATGCAGGAAGTGTAGCAGGCATGCTGAAGTGTAGCAGGCATGCAGGAAGTGTACCCAGAATGCAGGAAGTGTAGCAGTATGTGGAGTGTAAAACAGACAGCAGGGAAGTGTAGCAGACATGCAGGAAGTGTAGCAGGCATGCAGGAAGTGTAGCAGACATGCAGAAAGTGTAAGAGACATGCAGGAAGTGTAGCAGGCATGCTGGAAGTGTTGCAGGCATGCAGGAAGTGTAGCAGGCATGCAGGAAGTGTAGCAGGCATGCAGGAAGTGTAACAGACATGCAGGAAGTGTAGCAGACATGCAGGAAGTGTAGCAGGTATGCAGGGAGTGTAGCAGGCATACAGGAAGTGTAGAAGACATGCAGGGAGTGTAGCAGGTATGCAGGGAGTGTAGCAGGTATGCAGGGAGTGTAGCAGACATGCAGGAAGTGTAGCAGACATGCAGGAAGTGTAGCAGGTATGCAGGGAGTGTAGCAGACATGCATGAAGTGTAGCAGACATGCAGGAAGTGTAGCAGGTATGCAGGGAGTGTAGCAGACATGCAGGAAGTGTAGCAGACATGCAGGAAGTGTTGCAGGCATGCAGGAAGTGTAGCAGACATGCAGGGAGTGTAGCAGGTATGAAGGGAGTGTAGCAGGCATGCAGAAGTTTTTCACATGCAGGAGGTAGGGAAGGCACCTTGGGACAAAGATTTAGCAGGTATGCAGGGTGGTAGTGTAGCAGACATGCAGGAAGTGTAGCAGACATGCAGGAAGTGTAACAGACATGCAGGAAGTGTAACAGACATGCAGGAAGTGTAGCAGACATGCAGGGAGTGTAGCAGACATGCAGGGAGTGTAGCAGACATGCAGGGAGTGTAGCAGACATGCAGGGAGTGTAGCAGACAGGGCAGGAAGTGTAGCGGTATGCAGGGAGTGTTTGCAGGTATGCAGGGAGTGTAGCAGACATGCAGGAAGTGTAGCAGACATGCAGGAAGTGTAGCAGACATGCAGGAAGTGTAGCAGACATGCAGGAAGTGTAGCAGACATGCAGGAAGTGTAACAGACATGCAGGAAGTTTATTCTGGTAAATCTACTCGAATTTTCCCCTACATTAAGACTACAAATTTCTGAGGTAAATAATGAGTGTACTGTTGTTATTTCACTTTTTAATGCCAAGTTCTATTGCTAACTTAATGTAAGTTAATGTAAACTTGTTATCGGGTATTTTATATGAATTTATATAATGGAAAAAATGGAGTTCTGCTTTCCGACCCCGTCTGCTTCTGGAAGTAGCCTGGAACCTAACCCGCCATATAAGTGGGGCCCTACTATATATTAATAAGACACCTTCGGTGATAAATTTAGAAGCTAACAATAAAGTTGTACCTTTGGATTGTCGTAGTAGTACAAAATATCAGTTAGGACGAAATAAAACATTTCCCTTCTTGTTTTTCTTGCTTTTCTTGTATAACCATTCCTTTTTTCTGAATTCCTAAAAAAACAAAAAATTATTATTCATTAACATAAGCACAATAAAACATTAAAACAGCCTTCCTCACTTGCGACATACTCGTCACAACGCCTCGGATTTTACAACGGCCTCTTGACCAGTATTCATACCTAAATAATGTATATCAGACCTGATTTCCTCTATCTTGTTTATTTAAATTTATACAGTACACTACTGTAAAAACATTTAAAAATATACCAAAAATTGTTATAAATGTTATAAATGTTATAAATGTGCAAAGATGACATTAGAACAATATCAAAGATGGCTGACACAAACTCACTACCATTAAAGTATGTCCTCACTTAGCGATGAATTCGTTTAACGGCGTGGTCTTAGGAATGAAACCCCGTCATTTAAATGAGGAGAGGCTGTATGTATAAGCTTTAGAAATAAAATGAGGAATCAGAAACCCAGTTGGTTAGTAAAGCAAGGCCAAGAGCAATAATTCAACCCCTGCAAACACAACAGGCATATACAAAAGCATTGTTTACCAAATTTTTCACATTAACATTAGAATTTCTTTAATTAGTGCAAAATATTCTTTTTTCAGTTACACTTCACAAGTAGGAAAATTCAACTTACAAACTGCATCCCTGGTAATTAAAACTTACAAACTGCATCCCTGTAATTCAACTTACAAACTGCATCCCTGGTAATTCAACTTACAACCTGCATCCCTGGTAATTCAACTTACAAACTGCATCCCGGGTAATTCAACTTACAAACTACATCCCCACTCAAGGCAGGTGAGAGTGCAGAAATGGAAAGAGTGCAGAGAACTTTCATTGCCCATATACATTCATTAAACATCTAAAACTACTCAGAACATTTGAGGTCCCTTTAACTGTATTCCTTGGAATGTTAGGCAAAGAAATGTACATTTTTATCTACAAGTGGAAAATCTGGAGGAAACTGGCCCCAAACATAAACAATGAAATCACTTATGTATAAATACAAGAGACTTGGCAGGGGCAAGGAACCTTCATTAAAAGTGAGGGTTGCAGCATGTGCAGTTGAGACAATTTGTTGAATGTCACAGCTCCCTGGCTATTCAACATCCTCCCTTTATGCAAAAGGGAAAAAATTACCAACAAACCTCTGGCTGTCTGTAAGAGGAACTAGACAAGTTCCTCCAGTCAGTTTCTGACCAGTAGGGCTGTGGTTCATATGTCTGATTGCATATGGTCAGAAGTAACAGTCTGGTTTATCAAGCCTGATCTGCCAGGCCAGGTCTGAGACCAGGCTGCTGGAACACTAAATTCCAAAAAACATCCTTCAGGTATCCTTCAGGAGTTCAGAAACCTACTAGGTGGATAAAAACATTACGAAATAAAGACACCTGATTGTTGCACACGTTTTTTTGCTCAATACGTTGCTGCCTATGTGCTACCAAACCAAACAATAAAACAAACAACTCCAGTAAAAATGGAAAATTGGGACATACACAGCTTAAATTTATTTCAAACCTTCTGCTAAGAAACACCAAATTAGAAGGTTAAACTGAAGAGGCATTCTCTTGTTATTCAGATAGAGCAATAATCATGAAAATAGTCAAGTCTTTCATTATTAAATTTAAAACAGACTTACCTTTTTACTGCCCAGACCCTAAAAATTAATATTACTCTCAGCGTCCCATTAAAACAAAAAAAGCTTCTTTGGAAATGGTAGAGAATCCTTTTCTGAAGATGACATCAAAAATACAAAATTTGATGGAAAATTTACAGAATTATGCAGCACAAAAATAGCTGCACAATTTATGCAATATTGCCCAATTTGAGACCCATTTTAAAACCCAAAATTCCATTATTCCATTCCACCAAATTCTTAGCTATTTCACAACAATGCCTTCCATTCTATCAACTGAGCACATAACATTGCCAATTCACCTATTTCCAACCTACTCTTAGAGTACGAAGAAGTTGGTAATCTGGCTAATTTTACACAAATTAAAAAATCCCAATTTAAATGTACAAAATGAACAATGTAGACATTTTTGTTAACAAAACAACATTTTCTCTGTTCATTAATCACATCAGGCCCGGTGGCCCGGTGGCCTGGTGGCTAAAGCTCCCGCTTCACACACGGGGGGCCCCGGGGTTCGATTCCCGGCGGGTGGAAACATTTCGACACGTTTCCTTACACCTGTTGTCCTGTTCACCTAGCAGTAAATAGGTACCGGGGTTTGTTAGTCGACTGGTTGTGGGTCGCATCCTGGGGGACAAGATTGAGGACCCCAATGGAAATAAGTTAGACAGTCCTCGATGACGCACTGACTTTTTTGGGGTTATCCTGGGTGGTTTACCCTCCGGGGTTAAAAATCTGAACGAAATCTTATCTTATCTTATCTCCAGATATCTCCTATATTACACTTGCTTTTCATGTTGAATTCATAATCACACAATAGATTTACCATTTCTTGGATAATAAATTAACCAAGAAAGATTGGCCAGGGTTTACAGTGTCCCAATAATTGATTCAGACCTATTAAAAAACCCATAAAACAGATTTTGGGTACAGGACCTTACCCACCTTCAGAAAATTGCAAAAATTTTAAATATTTCTGCTAATCTGAGCTTAATTTCAGGTTACTTCAGTTCTGAAACCAAAATAATCTCTATTTTATTTGTGTCTTCTGTTCTATTAAATAAAAATAAATAGCAGTCAATAAAACCAAAGAAACCATCCAACAGAACACCTCTAAGTGTCTATTTTCAAACTATACCACTGTAAGAGTATTGCTTTTTCCATCATGCACCGTGTGGGACAAGATTTTTTTAAACGTGCACACTCACCACATAGCCCCATTTCTCACTTTCTAGGCCAAAATTTACCATTCACAGCTTGTGTGTGTGAGCTGAGGTCATGACCTAGAAACACATGAGGCTCTGGCTCATGATGTAAATTTGTGATGGTTTACTATAAGGGTTAACCTTTTCAGCATCACTGCCATATACAGCTCTCCTCACTTAACGACAGTTCCACCTTGAGACCACATCGTTAAATGAATTCGCCGCTAAGTGAAGCGCATACTATAATGGAATGAGTTTGTATCAGCCATCTTCGATATTTTTTTAATTTTACCTCTGCACCATTTTATACATTTCCGGTATATTTTTAAATGTTTATACAGTAAATGTACTGTATACTAAAAAACAAAATTTAGAGGAAATCAGCTCAAATGTCATTATTTAGGTATGAAACGGGTCAGAGAGCCCGGGGTAAAAGAGTACATTGCTATGTGAGTAGAGGCTGTACTATGGTTTCCCTCAGCTCAGGTTTGGTGCTGAAGAACTATAAAGATGAGCTCGGTTACTCAGATGAGCTGTGAGGGGTTAAATTTTGGCCTACATATGAGAGAATGGTCTATGTGGTGAGTGTGCACCATAAAAAAAAAAATCCTGTCCCATGCAGTGCATGATGTTAAAACAAAAAACCCTGACTGTGGTGTATGGTTTAAAATATTGACTCTGAGGGTATTTTTGGAGGGTTTTATAATTTTATTATCAGTTTCTTGATTTCATTTGATAGAATAGATGTTATTTCAGAAATGGAGACGATTCTGATTGGTTTCAGGATTCGAAGCAGCTTGAAATTAACTTTAAAATAGTGGAAAATTTCAATTTTTTCAATATTCCAGAGGACATTAATCATACCACTCATCTAATTTATGTCCAGCTGGATGGTCTAATATGCATTCACAAATGAGATAATATTACATACACAGGAGTCCCGCCACTTGCAGAAGTGTTGCTGATGTACCTTTTTCCTCGTTTTTTTTTTAAATTTTATAATTTTTTTGTTCTGATAATTACAATTTGTAGTAGTTCTTGTAAAATTTTTTAGCAATGTTTGTTCTGACACTATACAGTAGGGGGCCCCCTCTACGGCATTTCACTTTATGGCAGTCCATAATACGGACATTCAAATTTTTGACCAAAAAATCGCTATACGCTCCCCCCACCTGATTTTCTAATACAGTCACCGTGCCCCACCTGGTTTGTTTACATTCTCCGTGAGCTCTGTAAGCACCAGTCTCTCCATAATATCTGGAAACTCCAAAATTTCAAGTGTTTTTTAAAAATTATATCATATTTTTATATATACAGTGGACCCCCGGTTAACGATATTTTTCACTCCAGAAGTATGTTCAGGCGCCAGTACTGACCGAATTTGTTCCCATATGGAATATTGTGAAGTAGATTAGTCCATTTCAGACCCCAAACATACACATACAAATGCACTTACATAAATACACTTTCATAATTGGTCGCATTCGGAGGTGATCGTTATGCGGAGGTCACTGTACTCTGATAATTATACTTATGTATACCTGCCCTAGATAAGCTTACACACTGTGCTGGGGGGCAGGTACACATTAAAATCAGTAAGTGTCTTATGTCTCGAGATGCCATATATAGTAGTAGTAAATAATAATAATATAATAATAATAATTGTTTTTTTAACAAGTCGGGGGGTCTCCCACGCAAAATCTCATTAAATGTTGTATGTTACATTAATATACACATTTTCATTAATCCATCTATGATTTTTTTTCAAAATTTATAATAAACACAATGTGTAACATATAAACATGATAAATACACCCCACAGTAAAATAAATTAACATAAATATGAACTGTGGTAGCCAGACGACTTGTACGAGTGACGGCAAGAATAACTTTTTCTCTAGTCCAACATCAGAGAAAATGTGTTACTGGGGGTAACAGTAGAAAATTATTCCTTCCATATGCCTTCACTTTGAGCATCATTTCTTCAAAAATGGTGTAAACATGGAATGAGAGTGTTTCCCCTTTATTTACTCTACTGTACCAATGCGAGACAACTTGTACACAATGGAACTTGTACACAAACCAGACGTGTTTCACCTGGTTTGTTTACAAAACTCGCATATGCCTGGTTTGTTTACCTAACTCTGCTAGTGTCCTCTCTCATGTACTCATTTTTCTCTCTTATTATTCGTTGGGACAGTGGTCCCTCGCTTTTCGTAGTTTCTCGGCAATCATAGATTTCGGAAATCATAGGGGTATTTCGTATAAACATGGGCTTTGCTTTTCATAGGTTTTACTCGTGATTAGTATTCGTCCGGGACGCGTACCCACGGCGTGAGCCGGACAGCAGCCAGTCTGTCATTGTTTTACCTGTGAGCGAAGGTCCCCTCACGTGCTCCAGTGAAATATTTTATAATGTTCCATTTATTTTAGTGCTTGCAAGTACTAAATAAGCTACCCCTGCTCCAAAGAAAGCTCCTAGTGCCAAGCCTGTGGTAAGAAGGTGAGAATACCATTGAATTTAAGAAAAATCATTGAACAAAATGAAAATGGTACAAGTGCGGCCGAATGGCCAGGATGTATAAGAAACCCTACACAACCATATGTTCCATAGTGGCCAAGAAAAGGAAATAAAGGATGCTGTTGTTGCAAAGGGGGTAACTATGCTGACAAAAATGAGATCACCAGTAAACGAAGAGGTTGAGAAGTTATTATTGGTGTGGGTTAAAGAGAAACAATTTTGCAGGAGATACTCTTATGACTTCGATTATTTGTGAAAAGGCTAGGCAGTTGCCCCAACAATTTTGGTAAAGAAATTGCCTGAAAATAGTGATGATGTGAGTGAATTTAAGGCCAGCAAAGGTTGGTTTGAGAGACTTAAGAACCGTACTGGCATACACAGTGTGGTAAGGCATGGTGAGGCTGCCCTTCGGACCACAAGGCAGCTGAAAAATATGTGCATGAATTCCAGGAGTACATATAGGCTGAAGGACTGAAACCTGAACAAGTGTTCAATTGTGACAAAACAGGCCTCTTTTGGAAGAAAATGCCAAACAGGATGTACATTACAACCCGGAGAAAAAGGCAATGCCAGGACACAAGCCATGAAAGACAGGCTGATGCTAATGTTCTGTGCTAAAGCTAGTGGGATTTCAAAGTAAAGCCATTTACTAGTGTACCCTTCTGAAAATCCAGTGTGTTCAGGAAAAAACAATGTTATGAAGAGTAAATTGTTGTGTTTTGGAAATCTAATAGTAAGGCATGGGTCACGAGGGAAATTTTCGTCGAGTGGTTCAATGAAGTGTTTGGCCCAGTGTGAAGAATTACCTCCTGGGAAAAAGGGAAATTTGGGTCTCAATGCCTGCTAGTAATGGACAATGCACCTGCTCATCCTCCAAACTTGGATGACCTAATTTTCGAGGATTTGGGTTCATCACAGTAAAGTTCTTCCCCCCAAATACCACTCCCTCCCCCAGCCCATGGACAGCAGTCATTGAAAACTTTAAAAATTCCCAAAAAAGCAATTTTTTCACAGGTACTTGATGTGACCGGACACTCCTTGCCCAAAGGGAATTTTGGAGAGAAACTTCGGCATCCCCATTGCAAACCCCTTAAGGTATGGCTTGGGGGGGGAGTGATTACCAAGACTTTAAATTTGCCTGGAAAAAATTGTGGCCAGTTTGTGTCCACAAGGGGGATTTTAAAGGGGTTTGGGATCCCCCTGTGGCCTATGTCGGTTGTAAAACAATTGTGGCAGGGGAGTTCCTGGGGTTGGATGTGGGTTTGGAGGATGGGGAAGAATTGGGAAAGCCCACAACAAGAGCTCCCCACGAGGACTGAAAAGAGCTTCGCAGGAACAGCACAGATCGCAGCTCAGAATTTGCTGAGAGGAGGAAAGAGAGAGGGAAAGATGTGCCTTTTTCAAAATTAAAGAGATTTTTGCTATTGGGGTTTTAAGGGGAAAGCTTTAGGGGAAAAACATCACCCTGACAAGGTTGTTGCAAGCCGGGTTGGCAACTGACAGGACAAATTTGGGCCCCATTTTAGGCGTTTTAAGAGCCCAGAAACAGAGCTCTCGGGACAGTTATTTTGCGGAAGGATCCATTGGCTCCAAGATGGCCCTAGGGGCATTAAGAAACAGAGAAGAGAAGCAACCCCCAGAAAAGCAAATGGTCCTGGGGTTTTGATGGAAGGGGTTTCCCCTTCCAAACTATAAACAACCCCAATCTCTCTCCTCTCCTCTCCCTTCACAAAGAAAATCCCCAAATAAATTAAGTGTTATGCTGTTAAGTTTTTTATCATTTCCAATGTATTGTTTTGTACTACATCTAATTTCTGAAAAAAATTTTTTTTGTTTTAATACTTTGGGTGTCGGAAGGAAAATTGTTTTAATTATTTCTTATGGGGAAAAATTGTTTCAAAAATTAGTTTTCGTTAATAGTAGCAGCTCCAGGAAGGATTAACTACGAAAAACGAGGGACCCTTTTATCTCGTTTACTCACCTCTGACCCTACATTTAAGAAAAAAATTTTTTAAGGTAGAAAGAATAAAATGCAATATGCCTTTTTATCACTCTGCGAGTTTAAATGTCATAGAATTTATTGTGGGTGGGGGGCCCCGGGAGGTAGCCGGTGCTACCGTCATACACACTTGATTTCTTACAATAAATTTGTCTCTCAACCCCAGATTATGATTACAAAAAATTTTAAAAGGTAAGTTAAGTGACTACAGTGTACAGGTCTCCCTCAACATTTGCGTTTTCAACTTTTCCCGGGCTTCACACATTCGCGAAATTCCCCCAACCGCCCAAAATTCCCCGCTCCAATCACATTCAAGTTTACCGCCCGGGTCCTACTACCCTCCCTCCCGACCCCCAAACGGCAGCCAGCCCTCCCCCACGTGTGGGAGTGTTTTGTTTGTTCTTATTTCTATTAAAACAGTTTAAAAAATGTAAACCCCTCCATGATGATATTAGATGGGTATTCAGACGGGATTGGACGGTGACATCATGTGTTTTTCTGAACACACAAAGAATCGAAACTTTTTGTATTTCTAATAATAATAATAAAAAATAATTAAAAATAAATTTTAAATACGATAGAATTGAAGCGGAAATTTTACAAAAATCGAGGGTTAAGCAGTGGTGGGGGGAATGGTTTACACTGTCAGTGTGACTTGTTTATGCTGGGTATTGTCTCCATGCTCTTTTAAATTTACAAAATTATTGTGTTTGATGCTTTGATTTAGTGGACTGGGTGGTTGAGGGAGGGTAAGGCAGGTGATAGAGGCGTGAAAGGCATGATAGAGGCGGGATAGGGAGCTTTTTTTTTTTTAAATTTGGGCCCCCGAGAAAAATTGGGAGAGGGCCTGGGGGGCCCCGAAAGGGGGGAAGAGACACCCGAAACAGGCTCTTGGAAAACTTTTTTTTTTGACACAGGACCATGCTCAAAATGGTCCTAGTGGATAAAAAACAGAGAAAAAAAGTATGTTCCCCGAAAAAAACTTGGTACCCGAGGGGGTTGATGGAAGGGGATTCCCTTCCCAAATATAAAATAATCAATCTCTCTCCTTCTCCAGTCTTCCAAAACCCAAAAAGAATCACCCAAAAAAGGGAAGTGTTATGCTGTTAAAGTTTCATTTATCTGCCCATTGTATTGTTTATTTTTAATTATATTTCATATAAAAAAAATTTTTGTTTTAATATTTTGGGTGTTAGAAAAGATTAAATTTTTTACATTTTTTCTTTTGGGGGAAAATTTTTCGAAAATCGTTATTTTGATAATCGTCGCACTTCCAGGAATGGGTTAAAGCGAATTACGAGGGACCACTGTACTTGCCAGTCCCCGCTTATTTTACCCAAATCAAAAGACAGTTAGCACCTTGTCGGGTTTTTTGGTTTTCCAAAGGGAAATTTTCACTGTATAAATTTTACTGTATCTGTGAGATGGAGACAGAGTGACATAGAAGAGATGCGGGCGGGTAGATATGACAGAGAAAAACCAAAGCAATCGCCCCCCATCGCCAGCCGCCGGCCCGCCACCCGGCAGTAGCCCGCCAGCCACCGGAACCAGCCCCCTGGCCACCAGCCACCTGGCCCGCCCAGCCCTGGCCAGCCGCAACCCAGCCAGCCCCCACCCATCTGCAGCCACCTGGCCCGCCAGCCTGCCAAATACATATTACCCAAAGTTACAGAATTGTTTTCTTTCCTTAGGGCATAGGTTATAGGGCATTCTGGGGGTGACATACCCCGTGGTATCAAATTGAAAAGGAGTTGCATAAATGTTGCCAATGGGTTATTAATGTCAGGTTTTTTTTTTTCTTCCTCAACCAATTGTGGTGACATCCATCTAAAGCCCCCTAAACTTGGGCCCCC
>NW_026499433.1:0-20953 GCF_026875155.1 Cherax quadricarinatus | reverse complement strand
AGGGGCGTAATTTCATGTCAGGCCGGGGAGGTATAACATCTTTTAGGAGTGAAGAAGAGAGGATGTGAGTGTGTGGGAGGTACGTGAGGCATTACATAGAATGAAAGGGGGTGTAAAGCAGCTGGAACTGATGGGATCACGACAAAAATGTTGAAAGCAGGGGTTATATGTGTTGGGCTGGTTGGTGTTTTGGTTTAATAATGTATGGAAGAGGGGAAGGTACCTAGGGATTGGTAGAGAGCATATATAGTTCCTTTATATAAAGGGAAGGGGGACAAATAAGACTGTAAAAATTATAGGGGAATAAGTTTACTGAGTAGACCAGGTAAAGTGTATGGTAGTTATTATTGAAAGAATTAGAGGTAAGACATAGAGTAGGATTGCGATGAGCAAGGAGCTTTACAGTAGGTAGGAGATGTGTAGATCAAGTGTTTATATTGAAGTATATATGTGAACAGTATTTAGCTAAAGGTAGGGAAGTTTTTATTGCATTTATGGATTTAGAAAAGGCATATGATAAAGTGGATAGGGGAGCAATATGGCAGATGTTGCAAGTGTATATGGAATAGGTAGTAAGTTACTAAATGCTGTAAAGAGTTTTTATGAGGATAGTGAGGCTCAGGTTAAGGTGTGTAGGAGAAAGGGAGATTACTTCCTGGTAAGATAAGATAAGATAAGATTTCGTTCGGATTTTTAACCCCGTAGGGTTAGCCACCCAGGATAACCCAAGAAAGTCAGTGCGTCATCGAGGACTGTCTAACTTATTTCCATTGGGGTCCTTAATCTTGTCCCCCAGGATGTGACCCACACCAGTCAACTAACACCCAGGTACCTATTTGCTGCTTGGTGAACAGGACAACAGGTGTAAGGAAACATGTCAAAATGTTTCCACCTGCTGGGAATCGAACCCGGGTCCTCCGTGTGTGAAGCGGGAGCTTTAGCCACCAGGCCACTGGGCCATCCACAGGGATGTGTATGTCACCATGGTTGTTTAATATATTTATAGATGGGGTTGTAAAAGAAGTAAATGCTAGGGTGTTGGGGAGAGGGGTGGGATTAAATTATGGGGAATCAAATACAAAATGGGAGTTGACTCAGTTACTTTTTGCTGATGATGCTGTGCTTATGAGAGATTCTAAAGAAAAGTTACAAAGGCTAGTGGATGACTTTGGGAGGGTGTGTAAAGGTAAAAATTTGAAAGTGAACATAGATAAGAATAAGGTAATGAGGATATCAAACGATTTAGAAAAAGAAAAATTGGATATCACATTGGAGAGAGGGAGTATGGGAGAAGTGAATGTTTTCAGATATTTGGAAGTTGACTTGTCAGGAGATGGGTTTGTGAAAGATGAGGTTAACCATAGAATTGTTGAAGGAAAAAAGGTGAGTGGTGCATTGAGGAATCTGTGGAGACAGAGAAGGGAATGTATGAAATTATAGGGGTGTGAAGCTTGGGTTGTAAATGCTGCAGCAAGGAGGCACCTGGAGGCAGTGGAGATGTCCTGTCTAAGGGCAGTGTGTGGTGTAAATATTATGCAGAGAATTCATAGTGTGGAAATTAAGTGGTGTGGAGTTACTAAAAGTATTAATCAGAGGGCTGAGGAGGGGATGGTTGAGGTAGTTTGCTCATTTAGAGAGAATGGAACAAAGTAGATTGACTTGGAGAGTGTATAAATCTGTAGGGGAAGGAAGGCGGGTAAGGGTCGTCCTTGAAAAGGTTGGAGGGAGGGGGTTAAAGGAGGTTTTGTGGGTGAGGGGCTTGGATTTCCAGCAACTGTGCTTGAGCGTGTTGGAGAGGAGTGAATAAAGATGAATGATTTTTGGGACCTGACAAGCTGTTGGAATGTGAGCAGGGTAATATTTGTGAAGGGATTCAGGGGAACCAGTTAGCCGGACTTGGGTCCTGGAAATGGGAAGTACAACGCCTGCACTTTAACCCTTTGACTGTCGGTGTCGTATATATATGTCTTACATGCCAGTTGTTTTTAACGTATTAATACGTCAAAATTGTAGTGGCTTCAGATCAAGAGAGAGAAAGCTGGTAGCCCCACAAATGAGAGATGGGCCTGTGTGGTCAATGTGCGCAGTGTAAAAAAAAATCCTGCAGCACGCAGCCTGACCGTTTTTTTTGGATTAAAATGTGGACTTTGAGATGTACAGTGGACCCCGATTAACGATCTTTTTTCATTACAGAAGTATGTTCAGGTACCAGTACTGACTGAATTTGTTCCCATAAGGAATATTGTGAAGTAGATTAGTCCATTTCAGACCCCCAAACATACACGTACAAACGCACTTACATAAATACACTTACAAAATTTGGTCGCATTTGGAGGTGATCTGTTTAAACGGGGGTCCACTGTATTTTCATATAGTATTTATGGTTGTATTCTCGTTTTCTTTGGTCTCATTTAATAGAATGGAAGATATGTGACATAAATAGAGATTATTTTGATTGGTTTCCCAATGAAAAGGACCTTGAAATTGAGCTCAAAGTATCAGAAATGTTTGCTTTTTTTGCGATGTTCAAGAGTAAACAAATGATGTAACCATCCAATACGTGTCCGACTGGCTGGTCTAATACGCAGTCACAAATGAGTTGACTTATGCTGTAAAATTATTGCAATAATGCAGTAGTCTGCATAACAGTAAATAATATTTTTTATGTGAATAAAAATTTAAAATAGAAAGCAAGAGTAATATAAGAGGGGCCTGGATATGTGACTAATAAACAGAGAAAATGTTATTTTAGTTCCAGGAATGTCTCCATTGTTTATTTTTGGACCTTATTTTGAAATTGGCATCTTTTTTATTTTGTGTGAAATTGGCCAAATTGCCAATTTCTGACCACTTTATTGGGTAGTTGAAATCGATGAATGGGCCATTTCTTGTATTCATTTGATAGAACAAATGAAGTGCTAAAGAAATAGCTATGAGTTTGGTTGACTTTTACAATGGAATTGGCCGAAAATAGGGCTCGAAGTGGGCGAAATCGCCAATTCGCATATATCACTGAGATCGCTAACTTTGCGAGAGCGTAATTCCATAAGCTTTCCATCAAATTTCATACTTTTGGTGTCATTACCATTGGGAAAAGTTTCTGTTTCATTTCATAAGAAAATTTTTTTTTTTTTTCGAATATTTTGTGACACGGAGAAACACTTTAGGATTTGGGGTCTTGACAGTGATAGGGTTAAAGGAGGGGTTTGGGATATTGGTAGTTTGGAGTGACTATCTAAATTGTCATATCTGGGCACCTCTGCAAAGACACTGATTTTGTATGAGTGATAGTGAAAGTGTTGAATGATAATTAAAATTTTTTCCTTTCTTTTTGAGTTTTTCTTTCTTTTGGGTCACCCCGCCTTGGTGGGAAACGGCCAACCTGTTAAAAAAAAAAATGTTTTATTCTTATTGTAATTTTTATTATAATTTTATTTTGAATTAATGGAATAATCTTAATATAGTATAATCTAAGTGTTCTTATTCCCATGTAACCCATGATTTTATCTGTTTCATTTAAATTTATTTATTTTTATTTATTATCACACTGGCCGATTCCCACCAAGGCAGGTGTGATAATAAATAAAAATAAATAAATTTAAATGAAACAGATAAAATCATGGGTTACATGGGAATAAGAACACTTAGATTATACTATATTAAGATTATTCCATTAATTCAAAATAAAATTATAATAAAAATTACAATAAGAATAAAACATTTTTTAATATTCATGTAATCTATTTTATTGTGAAAATCATTATTGTCCTATATACATATATAAGAAGAAGAAAATTGTCAAAGTGGGAAGTCTGAATGTGCGTGGATGTTGTGCAGATGATAAGAAAGAGATGATTGTGGATGTTATGAATGAGAAGAAGCTGGATGTCCTGGCTTTAAGTGAAACAAAGCTGAAGGGGGTGGGAGAGTTTCAGTGGAGAGGAATAAATGGGATTAGGTCAGGGGTTTCAAATAGAGTTAGAGCTAAAGAAGGAGTAGCAATAATGTTGAAGGATAAGCTATGGCAGGAAAAGAGGGACTATAAATGTATTAATTCAAGGATTATGTGGAGTAAAATAAAGATTGGATGTGAAAAGTGGGTTATAATAAGCGTGTATGCACCTGGAGAAGAGAGAAGTGTAGAGGAGAGAGAGAGATTTTGGGAAATGTTGAGTGAATGCGTGGGGAGTTTTGAATCAAGTGTGAGAGTAATGGTGGTTGGGGATTTTAATGCTAAAGTGGGTAAAAATGTTATGGAGGGAGTAGTAGGTAAATTTGGGGTGCCAGGGGTAAATGTAAATGGGGAGCCTTTAATTGAGCTATGTGTAGAAAGAAATTTGGTAATAAGTAATACATATTTTATGAAAAAGAGGATAAATAAATATACAAGGTTTTGATGTAGCACGTAATGAAAGTAGTTTATTAGATTATGTATTGGTGGATAAAGGTTGATGGGTAGGCTCCAGGATGTACATGTTTATAGAGGGGCAACTGATATATCGGATCATTATTTAGTTGTAGCTACAGTTAGAGTAAGAGGTAGATGGGAAAAGAGGAAGGTGGCAACAACAAGTAAGAGGGAAGTGAAAGTGTATAAACTAAGGGAGGAGGAAGTTCGGGTGAGATATAAGCGACTATTGGCAGAAAGGTGGGCTAGTGCAAAGATGAGTAGTGGGGGGGTGAAGAGGGTTGGAATAGTTTTAAAAATGCAGTATTAGAATGTGGGCAGAAGTTTGTGGTTATAGGAGGGTGGGGGCAGGAGGAAAGAGGAGTTGATTGGTGGAATGATGAAGTAAAGGGTGTGATAAAAGAGAAAAAGGTAGCTTATGAGAGGTTTTTACAAAGCAGAAGTGTTATAAGAAGAGCAGAGTATATGGAGAGTAAAAGAAAGGTAAAGAGAGTGGTGAGAGAGTGCAAAAGGAGAGCAGATGATAGAGTGGGAGAGGCACTGTCAAGAAATTTTAATGAAAATAAGAAAAAATTTTGGAGTGAGTTAAACAAGTTAAGAAAGCCTAGGGAAAATATGGATTTGTCAGTTAAAAACAGAGTAGGGGAGTTAGTAGATGGGGAGATGGAGGTATTGGGTAGATGGCGAGAATATTTTGAGGAACTTTTAAATGTTAAGGAAGAAACAGAGGCAGTAATTTCATGCACTGGTCAGGGAGGTATACCATCTTTTAGGAGTGAAGAAGAGCAGAATGTAAGTGTGGGGGAGGTACGTGAGGCATTACGTAAAATGAAAGGGGGTAAAGCAGCTGGAACTGATGGGATCATGACAGAAATGTTAAAAGCAGGGGGGGATATAGTGTTGGAGTGGTTGGTACTTTTGTTTAATAAATGTATGAAAGAGGGGAAGGTACCTAGGGATTGGCAGAGAGACATGTATAGTCCCTTTATATAAAGGGAAAGGGGACAAAAGAGACTGTAAAAATTATAGAGGAATAAGTTTACTGAGTATACCAGGAAAAGTGTACGGTAGGGTTATAATTGAAAGAATTAGAGGTAAGACAGAATGTAGGATTGCGGATGAGCAAGGAGGTTTTAGAGTGGGTAGGGGATGTGTAGATCAGGTGTTTACATTGAAGCATATATGTGAACAGTATTTAGATAAAGATAGGGAAGTTTTTATTGCATTTATGGATTTAGAAAAGGCATATGATAGAGTGGATAGAGGAGCAATGTGGCAGATGTTGCAAGTATATGAATAGGTGGTAAGTTATTAAATGCTGAAAAGGGTTTTTATGAGGATAGTGAGGCTAGGTTAGGGTGTGTAGAAGAGAGGGAGACTACTTCCCAGTAAAAGTAGGTCTTAGACAGGGATGTGTAATTCACCATGGTTGTTTAATATATTTATAGATGGGGTTGTAAAGGAAGTAAATGCTAGGGTGTTTTGGGAGAGGGTGGGATTAAATTATGGGGAATCAAATTCAAAATGGGAATTGACACAGTTACTTTTTGCTGATGATACTGTGCTTATGGAGATTCTAAAGAAAAATTGCAAAGGTTAGTGGATGAGTTTGGGAATGTGTGTAAAGGTAGAAAGTTGAAAGTGAACATAGAAAAGAGTAAGGTGATGAGGGTGTCAAATGATTTAGATAAAGAAAAATTGGATATCAAATTGGGGAGGAGGAGTATGGAAGAAGTGAATGTTTTTCAGATACTTGGGAGTTGACGTGTCGGCGGATGGATTTATGAAGGATGAGGTTAATCATAGAATTGATGAGGGAAAAAAGGTGAGTGGTGCGTTGAGGTATATGTGGAGTCAAAAAACGTTATCTATGGAGGCAAAGAAGGGAATGTATGAAAGTATAGTAGTACCAACACTCTTATATGGGTGTGAAGCTTGGGTGGTAAATGCAGCAGCGAGGGACGGTTGGAGGCAGCGGAGATGTCCTGTTTAAGGGCAATGTGTGGTGTAAATATTATGCAGAAAATTCGGAGTGTGGAAATTAGGAGAAGGTGTGGAGTTTAATAAAAGTATTAGTCAGAGGGCAGAAGAGGGGTTGTTGAGGTGGTTTGGTCATTTAGAGAGAATGGATCACAGTAGAATGACATGGAAAGCATATAAATCTATAGGGGAAGGAAGGCGGGGTAGGGGTCGTCCCGAAAGGGTTGGAGAGAGGGGGTAAAGGAGGTTTTGTGGGTAAGGGGCTTGGACTTCCAGCAAGCGTGCGTGAGCGTGTTAGATAGGAGTGAATGGAGACGAATGGTACTTGGGACCTGACGATCTGTTGGAGTGTGAGCAGGGTAATATTTAGTGAAGGGATTCAGGGAAACCGGTTATTTTCATATAGTCGGACTTGAGTCCTGGAAATGGGAAGTACAATGCCTGCACTTTAAAGGAGGGGTTTGGGATATTGGCAGTTTGGAGGGATATGTTGTGTATCTTTATATGTTTATGCTTCTAGACTGTTGTATTCTGAGCACCTCTGCAAAAACAGTGATAATGTGCGAGTGTGGTGAAAGTGTTGAATGATGATGAAAGTATTTTCTTTTTGGGGATTTTCTTTCTTTTTTGGGTCACCCTGCCTCGGTGGGAGACGGCCGACTTGTTGAAAAAAAAAAAAAAAAAAAAAAAAAAATACACATATGTAAAATACTATACAGAGAGTCTCCTACATGCAAACATTTGTGTTGTGAACTTTTGATGATACAATTTGAAGAAAGCGCCAAGATGTAATCAGTACATAGTAGGTTACTCTGACAGTGTCATTCATAATCTGACAGCATTGTTCATACATATGCTTATACCCCCAATATGTCTGGCGTTAGGCACAAAGAAATGGACTTACAAACGACCACTCAGAACCAAATCTGTTCGTAAGCAGGAGAGTATCTGTTCTTCCAGACATAAGTTAGATTGCCCGAAATGTCTTGCATTACTATGGGACTTTCCACTTTGTTATTGTAATGTCATCCAATTTTGTAGTAGCTATGTATCACGTGGAAATAAATTGATTGATTGATGTTTCAGTCCTGAGACTTTTGTCACCCCAAATGGTCATTTGGGGTGACAAAGGTCCCAGGACCAAAATTTATCTAGTATAATTATCCTAGGTGTATGCATTTATGTCCTTTCGTCCATATTATTTTGTATTATTATCCCTTCTGCTTTCAAATAATCAGTAGCACCTTTTGTGAAAGGAAATCCTCACTGGAGTAACTGAGAGGAATTATAGGGAAGGATTTCTTGAGAATTGGGGATGCAATGTTGATACTGACTGGTAACCATTGCTGACAGTTAAAAAACAAAGTCTGTTGTGGATTTTCTGTAATGGTGTGGGGGACAGTAGGGCCAGTAGGGCCCACAACTGCTGATGTTATGGGTGTGGAAGTGAGTTAGACACTTTTCTACATAGTTGTTTGCTGCAAATATAAAGCCTGAGGCTAGGAGGATCCCAGTGGGATTAAGTCACTTTGACTTTTTTGGGTTATCCTAGGTTCTCGACACATATGCTGCTGTGTATGATAATTATAATCTATCTAACTGTATTTGTGTATACCTGAATAAAACCATATGTGAGGGCATGATGTAGAGAGGAGCATTCAAAACTTCAAAAAAGTGACCAGAGTAAGCACTTCACAGTGCTTACTCTGGTGCTGGAGGCCACCTTTCAGAGTGCAGTATAACCCAAAAAGAATGACCAAGAAAGGCAAACAAGCCATACCCCTAAAGAAGTGGTGGGATGATCCCATTAAGAAGACTGTCTCCTCAGCAAGGGGTAGGCTTGTTACCTAGAAGAACAGCACAAAACCACTGGACACCACAAAGGTTCAGGGAGTGGAAGTAAGCTCATGACATGTGGAGCACGGTTATGGGCAGGGAAACGTTGACACTTGAAGCAAGTTCATGACATGCAGAACAAGGTAATGGTCAGGAAAAAATTGACACTGGAAGCAAACTCATGACATGTAGAACAGGGTTATAGGCAGGGAAACATACTCTTCAACACCATGAACCACAGTTTTCTACCCTGGATAGGTGACTTTATATCCCATAGCTATCCTTTACAAGATATTCATCTTAAGGAAGCTATGGCTGCCAAAATATGAGGAAGAGAGTATATTTCATTACTTACTGTATATAGCAAATTGTATTTTATTGTATCAAGAGTCCTGGAACTGAACATAGCACTGTAGTTTTAAGGAGTGTACATTCTGCAATGTGTTATGTAAGATTCTACTGTACATGTATTAATTAGTAATGACAAAATTATGGTAAAAATTTAATTTGTCTTTTTTCCTCTTTTTACAGGTTGGTTTTTCATTCCAATTAGGTGGCTCTCAAATTCCTGGTGTTAGTTTATCAAGTCAGGGAGGTGGCCAACAAACTTTTGGTTTTGGTTCATCAAGTCAGGGAGGTGGCTTTTTTGGTTCATCAGGTCAGGGAGGTGGCTTTTTTGGTTCATCAAGTCAGGGAGGTGGCCTTATTGATTCATCACGTCAGGGAGGTGGCCAACAAACTTCTGGTTTTGGTTCATCAGGTCAGGGAGGTGGCCTTTTTGGTTCATCAAGTCAGGAAGGTGGAGTTTTTGGTTCATCAAGTCAGGGAGGTGGCCAACAAACTTTTGGTTTTGGTTCATCAAGTCAGGGAGGTGGCCAACAAACTTTTGATTCAAAAAGTCAGGGAGATGACCCTCTGCTTTTAAGTTTTAGTTCAAGCACTGGTGGCCCTCAGCCTTGTAGCTTTGGCTCAAGCATGGGTAGCCCACAGACTATAGGGTCAGAAAGTCAGGGAAGTGGCCCTCAGCCTTTTAGGTTTGGTTCAAACATGGGTGGACTGCAGACTTTAGTGTCAGAAAATCAGGGAAGTGGCCCTCAGGCTTTTAGGTTTGGTTCAAGCATGGGTGGACTGCAGACTTTAGGGTCAGAAAATCAGGGAAGTGGCCCTCAGGCTTTTAGGTTTGGTTCAAGCATGGGTGACCCACAAACTTTAGTGTCAGAAAATGAGAAAAATGGCCCTCAAACTTTAGGTTCAAAAAGTCAAGGAAGTGGCCCTCATGCTTTTAGTTTTGGCTCAACAAGTCAGGGAAGCAGCCCTCAAGGTTTTGGCTCATCTAGTCAGCAAGATGGCCTGCAAACGTTGAGTTGCCAGCAAGAGCATATGGAGGTTGAATTTGACAGTTCGAATGGTGGCTCTGCAGATAATTTAGAAGATTTGAAGAGTGGATCTGGTGTTCATCTCCTGCAGATTGTAAATCTACAGAAATTTGATGGCTCATGGACACTGCCAGATGTGGCTAAACTCTGTTCAGTGAGTCTTGCCCAACTCCAGGACAAGAAGCCTTCCCAGGTAAGAGCTATCACATCATCAATGAACCAAAAGATTATCTAAATTTAAGATATTAATATATTCCAAACTTGTCACATTTTCTTATTTTCTTGTACAATAAATTTAATACACAAATAACCCGCACATAGAAAAGAGGAGCTTAACGCCGACGTTTCGGTCTGACTTGGACCATTTACAAATGGTCTAAGTTGGACCAAAACATCGTCGTAAGCTTCACTTTTCTATGTGCGGGTTATTTGTGTTGTTCCAGTCACGATATAGTGTCTTTTTTTTTGTTATTTATAAATTTAATTATATACAAAATGCACGGAATATTTTGCATTTGCTTACTACTGACCAGGTTGTAACATCCACACCAACAATCCCTTTTTACTGTTGTATCTGGGTGCCTCTGAATAGACAGTGATTATGTATGAGTGAGTTGAAAGTGTTGAATGATGATGAACGTATTTTCTTTTTGGGGATTTTTTCTTTCTTTTTGGGTCACCCTGCCTCGGTGGGAGATGGCCAACTTGTTGAAAAAGAAATAATTAAGATGTAATCAGGGATGCACTTGATATAAGATCAATAATCACAACAATATCATGGTATGACTGTGAGTGATGTAAATGGTTTAGAAACTGACAAGTTGAAGAATTAAGACACATGCAACATTTGGCAATCTTTATTGAGGAAATGTTATGCCAGGCAGCGGCTTCTTTGTATTGGACTGAGGAAGCCACTAGATGGTGAAGCATTTCCTCAACAAAGATTCCCAAATGTTGCACAGATGTCTCAGTCTTCAACATGACTATGAATGTTTGTTAAGGCAAGCTTTAATTGTCTAATCTACAAATAATTTTACAGTTATTTTTATTTTTAGTGTTGTGAAGGCTTACTCAGCCCTGTAACAACTTCTGACAGTATTACCCAGGCTGGCTCCTCCTCAGGAAAATTAGTGAATAGAAAAAGAAATAATAACAGACAAACATAAACACTTTATTATGTAGAAAATATAAAATGTAAAACACTTAAATATGAAATATTAATCCTACATTAAAGAAAATGAAAAATGAAAAATATAAATGATAACTGAATTCAACGCTAATTTAAAACTTGGGTGTCTGGTGTTGGTGACACTGCTTGTTGAAATCGTAGCCGTTGCTGATGTGGGGGGGGGGTCGCAGGTGTTGGTGACCACCACTGGCTAGTTCTTCACAGATTATCGCCGTGAGTAGTATCCAATGACAGGAAACCCGGGTTTTTTAAACCGCTGAAATTAAAAGTGGGGTTACGCCCTGCAATTTCATACAGGTGCACAGGTAATTAGATCCAAAATGGGGAAGTCTCTGGACGTTAGTCCTTCTCCATCCGTTCTTCTCGTTGATTGACAGGTGACCCTCACTGTCATCCAAGCTGAAAAGATAGACAGGTTACCCACTGCTTAAATAATCACTCTCCATGGCAGTGTACAATACTCAAAAGGCATGGTGATTATTACAACAGTAAACCCTAGAGCAAGACTGAAAGGACTAAGTTTATTATTGGTCAAAAGGGGTGAAGCTTTTAACCAATAAATCCACTAGAATACAAGGCAGGCATGTACTTACAGTAGTTTTGGGGAGCTGTGAGTCGAGTGTTTTTACTGTTTGACCAGAGCCCCACAGTCACCTTTCGAGGGGGGGGGGAAGAGGGAGGGGAAGGATAGGGGGGAGCTGACTGACCAGTTAACAGCACCCGGCAATCAAACTATCCTTTAGGGGTGGGGGAGAAAAGGCGGGAAAAACGGGAGCGTGATTTACCCTACCTTAACTAGTAGCCGGCAATGAAACTATCACTTTCGGGGAGGGGGAAGGAAGGCGGGAGCTTGACTTACCCTACCTTAACTAGTAGCAAGTAATGAAACTATCGTTACTATATCTCTACTCCTATCTATTGAACTTTTCCCTCACACTCCCCCATACCAAGACTTATAGTCAAGGAGTATAAGAAGAATAGGCGAGGAAAAAGTTCTAATATGTGGAAGTCGCGTAAGGCAACAAATCTTCTACTGACTGTCACGACTTAACCAGTCAGAGAAATAATTGGATGAACCATTGATATACACAATATGGAACTTAAAAGCCTGGAGTGCCAATGTCCACCTCAAGAGGCGACTATTGGTTCCCTTAAAAGTTTCTAGGTATACAAAGGTTTGTGGTCCGTTTCTAAAATGAATTCTTTTCCCAGCAAATAAAATTTAAGTTTGGAGTTTACCCCACACAAGGGCTAAACATTCCTTTTCTATTGTGGAGTATTTGTTTCTGCGGAAGGGAGTTTCCAGCTTAGGAAGCATACGGGGAAGGGAGTACCTCATGGTATTGTAGTAACACTGCACCTAAGCCCGTATTGGAGGCATCAGTTCTCAAACAAAATGTTTTATTAATATCTGGAATCTTAAGTATAGGGTCTTTCGAAAAGATACTTTTAATCTCATTAAACTTTTCCCGAGCTACGTCGGAAAGTTCAAGAGGTTCCTTCACAGACTTTTTAAGGAAGTCAGATAAGATGCCTATAAGATCAGAAAGGGTTTTCGGGATAAACCGGCATAACAATTTACAGAACCAAGAAAGCTTCGCATGAGCTTCTTGGTTTTGGGAATTTTAAATTCTAAAAAAGCTTTGATCTTACGGGGGAGAGGCTGCAGAGTGTTATTAGAAAGTATCAGTCCAAGATATCTAATCTTGTTATACCCAAGGAAGCATTTCTTCGGCTTGGCAGTGAGGCCATGTGAGCGTAACCTACGCAAAACTGATGTTAATGTTTGGATATGTTCGCCCCACGTAGATGTCATTACGTAAATGTTATCAAAATAAACTGAAACATTTGGCATATTACCCAAGACCTTTCTCATCAGTCTCACGTAGGTAGCACAGGCAGTTACCAAACCGAAGGGCATAGTTCTATACTGCATCAGTCCTTGGTGTGTAGGAAAAGTGGTGTACTGCTTAGAAGAAGGATCTAACATTACTTGATGATATGCCTGTGCAATATCAATCTCTGAAAAGAAGGAAGCGTCATAAAATTTGTGTAGATCGCTATCTATTAAGGGCATAGGCTCAGCATCCCCCCCGAGTTATGGGCTTTAAAGGGCCTCTGAAGTCAATAGCAAGTCTATATGAATTATCCTCCTTCTTAACCATGACTACTGGTGAGCAATATGCAGATACTGAAGGTTCAATGATCTTTAGTTTTAAAAATTTTGTCTACCTCTCGGTCAAATGCATCCCTAAGGTGAACTGGAACTGGGTATAATTTCCGTTGATAGGATTGTCCGTCAATAAGTCAATCTTATGGATCCCGTGGAGGTAACACCGGAATATCATAAAGACGTCTGAAAAGTTACTCACACATTGAAGTAGTTAAAGTCTCTTAGGGTCATCCAAAGATTCATTAATATTAATGTTGGTTGCTTTCCGATTGGTCAAGAGTCACCAAGTCATGTAGTTCTTCATCAGGTCTAAGTTAGAGGTGTCAATTACGCACACTTTACATTCTTCAGTTGTCTTATCAAGTTCGTGTGGAAAAACTAAGTCAAAGTTATTAAGGCAGTTAACCAAAATTCTTCGGTAATATTTTAAGGATGTTGATATGATAAAGCTTAGGTTCCCCTTGACTTCTATGAGGTAGTCAACTTTCCCACAAATTTTTAATACTTTATATGGACCTTTCCATGCTACTAACAATTTATTTGACTTAATCGGCAAAAGTACAAGAACTTCATCCCCTACTTTAAAACTTCTCCTCTGACTTTTGGAATCAAAATAGGTTTTGTACTGGTCCATTGACAAGCTTAGGTTTTTCGAAACTATGTCAGAGGTCTCCTCAAGTTTGGATCTAAGGTCAAGGAGAAACTGGTAAGAAGACTGAACCTCAGCATTTACCTCCTCATTAGTCCATAAGTCATGAAGGATGGACAGTGGACCTCTGGCCTGTTACCATAGAGAAGTTAAAAAGGTGAAACCCCAAAGAGTCACTGGGAACTTCCCTCATGGCAAACAAAGCACAGGGTAGGTAACGATGCCATCCTTAGGTTAAGGGGCAAAGTTTCCTTAAAATGGACTTAGAATCGAATGCTGGCGCTCAATCCTCCCATTACGCGGGGATGATAGGGTGTGGTGAAGAGAGGCTTCACTCCCAGAAGTTGGTAAGATGTTGCTTTAAAAGTCAGATGTGAATTGTGTCCCACAGTCAGACAAAATTTCTTTTAGGGATCCCCACTCTGGAGAAGATGGACAAAAGGCTTCAGCCACCTCTGTAGTAGTTATGGTTTTTAAAGGGGAACTGCTTCAGGAAACTCGAAGCATAATCAACTAATGTTAATATATATCTATGTCCCCAGTTTGAAAGTGGAGATAAAAGACCAACGATGTCAATAGCTACTCTTTCAAAAGGTACCGTAAAGACGGGCATTTTGACCATAGGTACTCGCCTGGTACCTCGGAGGATGACAGTTGGCAAACTTTACACGATCTACAATAGTTAGTGACATCTGAGGACATTTTAGGCCAAAAATAGGTTTCCCTAATTTTATTTAAAGTTTTACGATGTGAGAAATGTCCGGCCACTGGCAGGTCATGAGCCATTTTAAGAACAGTCTCTCTGCATTGACTTGGGACAACTAAGATGGAATAGTCTGTCTCATCTGAATTTAATTTGAATACTGACTTGTGCAAGATTTTTTTTTTTTTTTTTTTTTTTTCAACAAGTCGGTCGTCTCCCACCGAGGCAGGGTGACCCAAAAAAAAGAAAGAAAATCCCCAAAAAGAAAATACTTTCATCATCATTCAACACTTTCACCACACTCGCACATTATCACTGGTTTTGCAGAGGTGCTCAGAATACAACAGTTTAGAAGCATATACGTATAGAGATACACAACATATCCCTCCAAACTGCCAATATCCCAAACCCCTCCTTTAAAGTGCAGGCATTGTACTTCCCATTTCCAGGACTCAAGTCCGACTATATGAAAATAACCGGTTTCCCTGAATCCCTTTATATATTCAAATTTATATGAAAAGTTTTTCCTTTGAATAACTTGATTTTGTTTAGCGGCATTATGGCAATTCTGAAGAGAAGGGCAAATTTCGTTGTAAATTGACAAAAGAGTCCTTCAATATATCTAAAGGCTTAAAGTCAGGGAAAATCAAAGGATGGACAGTAGGAGAAGCCTGGGCTTTGGTCTGAGCCCTAGTCAAGACATTTATGGTATCGGAGGTGATATCTTCACTTTCATCTAACAAGTGAACCTGTGATCCTACTACCTCGCTTTCGAGAATAGCATTTACTGGTTTTTTAAACCCCACATGAATCTCACGAGACATTGCTCATCTGAACTTTCGAGGGGCTTCTCGACTCTACAGAAAGAGGATCTGAAACACTTATATCCATCTTTGGTGATGAAAGGTCAAACCCCAGAAGGAAGAATGGCACCTTTTACATTACCTATTAGTACGGAGCAAGAAGTGATGGGAGCTAGTACGGCTTAGACCAACCCGTGAACCATTTAGACCTAATGTAACAACGGATGGCAGGAAAAGTGCCCGTACGGCCCAAGTAGTCTGAAAGTATAGCAGAGGAATGAGTTTTTTTTAAGGTTTGGGAACAGCTTATCAGAAATGACTATACATGTGCATCCAGTGTCTCGTAAATGGTAGATACATTAAGTCCATTAACTGTTCCTGAACAGAAGGGTGCTTGGTCATTACAGTCTTTAAAACATCTTCCAACTTTTTGGACCTTCTTAGAAGGACAATCTGGACGTTTATGTCCCTTAAGACCACACAAATGACAAACAGGAATAAAAGAAGTCATTTTACTTTCCACTAGAGGCTTTGATTTCTTAAAGGTCTGATGAACCCTTGCCCTTAGGGTTCGATCCCTTTAGGTCTTTATAGGAATTGTGAGCCTCAGCATACAGGTCAGCAGCCTCAGCAACTTCCTCAGCTTTAATCAGGTTACGTTCTCTGATGAATGTTCGTATCTGGTGATCTGGTGGGGAAGAGCTGTCAGGAACTGGTCAGCAACCATGAAGTCTCTAAGAGATTCATAACTGTGATCAATTCCTGAACTCTCTATCCAAAAGTCGAACAAACGAAAGAGTGTTACCTGTAGCTGCTGAAAGTTCTGGCCAGGCTGTAAGGTGGCATACCTGAAATCTTTCCTGTAAGAATTTGTGGTTTTTTGATATGCTTTAAGGATCGCCTTCTTCAGTAGGTTATAATTACATATAATATCCTGCGACCGGTGGCCTGGTGGCTAAAGCTCCCGCTTCACGCACGGAGGGCCCGGGTTCGATTCCCGGCAGGTGGAAACATTTCGACACGTTTCCTTACACCTGTTGTCCTGTTCACCTAGCAGCAAATAGGTACCTGGGTGTTAGTCGACTGGTGTGGGTCGCATCCTGGGGGACAAGATTAAGGACCCCAATGGAAATAAGTTAGACAGTCCTCGATGACGCACTGACTTTCTTGGGTTATCCTGGGTGGCTAACCCTCCGGGGTTAAAAATCCGAACGAAATCTTATCTTAATCTTATCTTATCTTCAAAGCGGTACCAGAAAATAACATTCCTAACCTGGTAGCCCAGGTGTCAGCAGGCCATTCACAGAGGGTAGCGGTATTTTCAAACCTGATAATGTAAGAAGTTATGTCTTCCCCCTCTGTGAAGGGAGGTAAATTAGGTGTTGGAATATGTGCACTAGCTGCACGTTGTTCCATTATTCCTTCATCTAATTGCTGTTGTGAGAAAGTTAACTTCTTATTCTTTAATTCAAGGCGAGTTTGTTCGAGTTCGCGATCCTTTTCTCTCTCCCTTAACTCATATTCTCTGTCCTTTGCTCTTTCTTCAAGTTCCCTTAATTTAAACTGTTCTTCACGTACTCTTGCTCTCTCCTCACGATCAAGTCTTATCACGCTCCTTTTTGTCTTCTCTTTCGATTCTCTCTCTCTCCTTTTTCTCTTCTCTTTCGATTCTCTCTCTCTCCTTATTCTCTTCTCTTTCGATTCTCTCTCTCTCCTTATTCTCTTCTCTTTCCCTTTCTAGCTGTCTTTCCTGGATCTTAGCACTAATGAAAGATTCTAAATTTTTCCCTGTTATTCCTAACTTACTTCCAGCGTTCATCCAAAACTGGTATTCATCCATACTTGCAAGAATAACTTAAACTATCAAGGGAAATGAAACGGGTATTAAAGAAAATGGAGGGTTCAATTCCTGCTCCGCTCAAACTAAATAAACCAGAGGGCTTGATCCCTGCTTCAATTAAACCATATGTATTAATGAAAACGAAGGGTTCTATGCCGGCTCTGAGCAAACAGTAAGTAGAATGGGGTCCCTTGACCATCCAATCTTCTCACCAACAAATCAAGAGTGTCCTATGACGGTTCCCTTGATATAATGAAGAGCTCAATGAAACAAGTTGTCACTGGAAAATCTCGGGTCCCTAGAGTCTAATCCTCCAAAGTGTTTCAAGCTCACACACAATTAGGTGGCAGAATTAAATATTATTTTCCTGCCTGACTTGACTTACAATAAATTGAGACTATAACAATCACCAAATCTTTTAAATACCTGTACTGTAGTCCTACCATAGAGAATGATTACTCATGGCTGTTGGTAACCGTCTGTGGTATGGGCGTTGAAGTTCCAATGTAGATTCGAGATGGAGTTGAATCTTGATTCTGTAGAGTTGATCCCGGCAAGGTCGCCACTTGTGAAGGGTTACTCACCCTGTAACAACTTCAGTCAGTATTACTCAGGCTGGCTCCTCCCCAGGAAAATTAGTGAATAGAAAAAGAAATAATAACAGACAAACATAAACACTTATTATGTAGAAATATAAAATGTAAAACACTTAAATATGAAATATTTTAAACCTACATTAAAGAAAATGAAAAATGAAAAATATAAATGATAACTGAATTCAACCCCAATTTAAAAAAAATTGGGTGTTGGTGTTGGTGACACTGCTTTTTTGAAATCGTAGCCGTTGCTGATGTGGGGGGGGGGGGGGGTCGCAGGTGTTGGTGACCACCACTGGCTAGTTCTTCACAGATTATCGCCGTGAGTAGTATCCCGACTTTCGGGGAGGGGGAAGGAAGGCGGGAGCTTGACTTACCCTACCTTAACTAGTAGCCGGTAATGAAACTATCGTTACTATATCTCTACTCCTATCTATTGAACTTTTCCCTCACAATTGTCACACCGGCCGATTCCCACCAAGGCAGGGTGGCCCGAAAAAGAAAAACTTTCACCATCATTCACTCCATCACTGTCTTGCCAGAAGGGTGCTTTACACTACAGTTTTTAAACTGCAACATTAACACCCCTCCTTCAGAGTGCAGGCACTGTACTTCCCATCTCCAGGACTCAAGTGTGGCCTGCTGGTTTCCCTGAATCCCTTCATAAATGTTACTTTGCTCACACTCCAACAGCACGTCAAGTATTAAAAACCATTTGTCTCCATTCACTCCTATCAAACACGCTCACGCATGTTTTACAGACAATAGTATAAACTTGTACATTGGTACTGGGGCCATATGTGTAGGCATACCTTATTAATAACTGATTTATATTTAACCTTGGTTAGCCACCAGAGGTTGAATTTGAATTGGTCATTGAGGTGCTGAAAAACCCATATTGGTTTTGTACTTTTCCTGAATACTTATAATGATAATTCCAAGTATTGAAAACTGGATAGGCTATTGTAAAAAAATCATAGAAATACTCTGCGCTTCCATCCTCTAAGCATTTTAAATTTACATTTTCTGATATCTGCCTAATAAATTCTCACAATTTATTGTAATGTGTGTGTTTTTGTCAGCTATTTTAAAGCTACTGTTAAATAAAAAATGGCACAATACCATGACTGGAACAATACACAAATAACCCGCACATAGAAGAGAGGAGCTTACAATGATGTTTCGGTCCGACTTGGACCATTACAAAGTTACACTAATGAAAAGAGGAGAGGGAGAGAGTATATATAGGCCAGCAGACAGGGACGGGACAAGAGGTAATAGTGGAGGTAGTAGTAGTAGTAGTGGAGTCAGTCAAATACTAAGAAAGAGGAGGAATGCAAGGGAGCTAGGAGCCCACAGAGGGTAGGAGCAAGAACACAGAGGGTGGAAAAATACCCAAGGCAGAAGAAAGAATACCCAAAGGAAAAAGAAAAAAGGGAAGAGGGAAAAGAGGAAAAAAAGAATCAGGTTAAGTCACGGGTGTTCTGAAGTTCGGAGCATTTTGCAATGTAATGGGAAAGGAAGGCATCTATAGAGACAAAGCCACGACTAAGATTCATATAAGGAAAGTTGTGTGTAAGGGAGGATTCAATGAGATGGTGACTGTGAAAGTTGGAAGTAGGGTAGACAGTTTTAGCAGAAGACCAGTCAATAGGATGACTGGAACAGAACTTCTCCAGGCTGAGGGACTGACAACCTCAAATCTACGACTTCAAGGGTGATGGATGATTACATCGTCTTCAAATCTCTACTGCTCCTGCCTACTTTCTGTACTCAACTGAAGAAGCCTACTGTGTAGGCGAAACGTTTCGAAATAAAGATACCTAACTGTTGCATATGTGTCTTACCTAACAACTTGTCGGTATTTTATACCATTTCGATGTTCATACCATTTCGATGTTCAGGATGACTGTAATCTCTGACATGACAGAAAAGAGCATTGTTAGTGTTGGCATGCCTAACACTACTTTTGTGCTCCCTAAGTCTGTCAGAAAGAGATTGGCCAGTTTCTCCAAAGTACTGCAGAGGACAGGAGGAACAAGAAATAGAGTAGACACCAGGAGCAACTATAGAGGGAGGAGGAGGTATGAACTAGATTAATGTGAAGAGTGTTAGTCTGGCGGAAAAAGTAAGTTTGGTCTAAGTAACTGAGAGAGTTGTTGAGATTAGAAAGATCAGAAATGTAGGGAAGGCAGAGAACAGGAGAGTTTGCAGGAGTAGAGAGTTTGGGAGAGAAGCCTGTTTAGCACGTGAGAAGGCAGTCTATGAAATGGGAACGATATCCAAGATGGGAAAATGAATTATGAAGAGTGGAAATTTCTGATTCTAGGAACTGAGGATCACAAATGCAGAGAGCAAGGAGAAAGAGGGAGGTAAGAGCACTTTTCTTGACAGGAATGCACATGCTGTCTAGATCTATCACTTAGATTATCCAGAATTCTTATACAGTGGTACCTCGGGATACGAACTTAATTCGTTCCAGAAGGCTGTTTGAGTACTGATGCTGAATGAATTTGTTCCCATAAGAAATAATGTAAATTAGAATTAATCCATTTCAGACCCCCAAAAATTCACTTACAAAAGCAATTACATAAATACACTTAAATAATTGTTTGAGTTTTGAGCTGTTCGTATCCTGAGGTACCACTGTACTGTATTAAAAATGGTATCTATTTCTGCTTCACTCCTCCCTTTTCCCTGGATCTCTTCTCTAGCTTGACCTCAGAGTGCTTGGTTGGTAGTGCACTCAGCTTACACATTGAGGCTCGTGGTTTGATCCCCGGTATAGGTGGAAACATTAAGAAGTGTTTCCTTAAAACGCCTGCTGTCTATGTTCATTTAGCGGTAAGTAGGCACCTGGGTGTTAGCCAACTGGTGTGGGTCACATGCTGGGGGACAAAACCTAATTTGCCCTAAATGATTTGCATAACCAAGGGCTTTCTATAAAGCATTTCATTGATGTCAGCTAGGCCTGTATATGTTGTACTTGTGAAAACAAGGGTTATTATTTTTATAATATTATACCTGATAAAGTCCAGCCCCCAGATAATATATTATACACACATAGTGGTAATAAAAGTTTCCCTGCAACACAGTCTTTTTTATGTACTTGTTGGCTATGAGCTAAGGAGAAAATACGCAGAAAGGTTCAGTTGCCTCCCAGCATACATGAAGGGGATTACCAATAGACCCTGGCTGTCTTCAAGAGGGAGCTGGACAGGCACCTAAAGTCAGCACTTGACCAGCCAGCCGTGGTTCATACGTTGGTTTGCGTACAGCCAGGTTGATGAGATCCTGATCCACCACGAGCCTGGTCATGGACCGGGCCCTGGACATTACCCCCAAACACCTTTCAGGGAACCCAATCAGAATTCTAAGAGCAGAGCAAATAAAACACTCC
>NW_026499422.1:0-16570 GCF_026875155.1 Cherax quadricarinatus | reverse complement strand
CCCAAACAGGGAACCCTTTAACATTCCCTCTACAAATACTCCCTCTGACAAAACTGCCTGACAAACACTGCCCCTTGAAAAATAGCCTCGACAAACACTGCCTGACAAACACTGCCTTTGACAAACACTGCTTTTGACAATTTTCCCACATCAGAAATGTGATAGATTTTCTGGGGTAAAACAAGTAAACCACGGGAGGCTAGACCGTGCAGCACAAATTTTAAATTTCCCGAAGGAGAGGGTTAAGTTCCTTGGTCATCCAGCTGTTGGGTGATGTCAGAGCATTGTGCCTGTAGGTGCCCACTGAACCGAATCGTCCGTTTCCTTTAAACCCCAACCAAGATTTCAAAATTTTTTTGTAATGAATCGGAATAAGGGGCTGTTTCGTCTTGACCCCCCAACCACTAGGATATTGTTAAAAGCTTTGAGGCCCGGCTGTCTGCCAAGCCCCCAAGACTTCACTTGATCTCTTTAAAAAAAAGCACTCCCCCCCTTCAATTGACTCTTTTTAACACAAAAAATAACAAAGCGTAAACTGACTTCAAATCCCCAAGTCATACGTAGGGAAAATTTTTGTCTTAGATTTTATCGTCGTGTGATAATTGACTTCTTTTTCGTTTTCTTTGTGTGTCAACCATGCTTCTGCGGCACAGGGGGGATTCCTGCTTAGAATAACAAGTTTGAATGTTGCGGTTTTATACAAAAACCCTTACATGGGATAAAAGGTTCCCTGCCCCTTCCCAAAGGCTTTTAAAGTGATTTTAAAAGAAATGTTACTAGGTACACCGCAGGGAGAATTCCATCCCATGCATTTAATTTTTCTGTTTAAATTGCTCTCCTAAATGCTCTACCTGCTCACCTAAACATATACTATAACTATGCTGATGACACATGATCCACACAACGGCATAAGAAGATGATAAAATTTTTAAAATGAAGTTAAAGCAATTTTGTAATGATATCTCATAAATACTTCCTCTAAAACAAAGAATTAACAAAAAAACGACATCCCCCACCCATCTATTTGGGAGGGTGAAAAAAATTTCACGTTAAAACTTACAGATATTTGGTGTGATGTACCCTTTTAACAATCCATATACCCAAACTAAATAAGAAATGCAAAGATAGGCTAAAAGCCCCTCAAGTTTGCTGGCTACAACCCCAAAATATGGGGGCTAAAAGAATCTGAAAAAAGATTACAACCCATGTTAGGGCCTTAATTGATTATGTTGCCCCATGTTGATATTGCTAGAGAAAGTTCTTCCGACCCCCTTTGGGGTTTAAAGCAAAATGAAGTTTTTTCAGAAGTATTATTTTGGGTGTCCCAAATCTACAAAATTTTAATAGGGGAGGAACTTGGTTTTTTCGTATCAGTGTTGGATTGTGAGATTAACACAATCGGGATTTTGAGTGTTTTAAGAATGAAATAGACCATCACAAATTAATCTTACAATGCTCGAAATAAACACACAATCTAA
The DNA here is from genome assembly GCF_026875155.1 of Cherax quadricarinatus. Taxonomy (NCBI): domain Eukaryota; kingdom Metazoa; phylum Arthropoda; class Malacostraca; order Decapoda; family Parastacidae; genus Cherax; species Cherax quadricarinatus. The sequence continues at coordinate 15,092 of NW_026499422.1, read as the reverse complement.
ATGGATTGTGAAAAAATGCAATTGCATTAATTTTTTAAACCCGCATGAACATATCACCTAGGCAACAAAAGCATTTCACCCCCCCATGGAAGATGTTTTTCATTTTAAAATCACATACCCCGCAAGTCCCCCCCAAGAAGCTCATTGCTGTAATCCCTTTCCCTTTAAAAAATTGTTAATTAAAGCAATGCTCAAGAAGAAATTTCTCTCCCAGGGTGTAATAAATTATCACAAGTTTTTTACACTGATGGATCTAAATTTAACGATTTTAACTTTTTGAACTAAGGGATAAAAAAATTTAAAAACTTTTGGGGTCTCATTGCAAACGAAAATTTTTCAATCCTAATGGCGCTAAAGCAACTATGACACTGACTTGCTCTGTCATCTTTACGATTCTATGTTTTTCACTGAATGCCTTAACTCATATAATGACTCCAAAAACATGCTCTTTGGAAACCGGGTTGTTACTCCAAAAATCGGGACAAAAGGAATTAATATCAGTTGCTATGGATCCCCCAACAATTGGTTACTTCATAAAAGTCGATGGTTGCAAGAAGAGTACCCAGAAGGGGAAGTAGAATATAACTTGGTATATCTGTGTCTACATTAGGAATAATATTAGGGAAAAAAACAAATAATGAAAATTTTTTTATAGGAATGCAGTTAGAAACCTGAGTAGATCTATAACCCCTAGATAAAAATGAAATAGATAATATGTTTATGGGGCAAAGTGCAATGTAAACAACTGCTGATGTTTTTAGTGGCCAGGCCCTTTGGCTTGGTTACAAGTCTTCTGGCAGTTTGGCAAACACACAGATGATCAAACAAAGCAAATTATTATCAGGCTATGGTCATGTACTCACCTTTTGTGGTTGCGTGGTCGAGTCTTGCCCTGGCCCCGCCTTTTTCCCCGGTTGCACTGGGCCCCCTCTCTCCCCGGGGCTCCATGACTTTATCAAACCTCTCTTAAAACTATGTAGGGTTCCTGCTTCCACTACTCACTTTCTAGGCTTTTCCCATCCTGACAACTCTTGACTGAAGAAATATTCCTAATATCTCTCTACTCACTTGTCTTAAATTCCCAAATTGTGACCTCTTTTTTCTGTTTTTCCCCCCGGGAAACATCCTGTCTTTGCCACCTTTTATTCCGCACATATTTAATGTCGTTTAACATTTCTCCCCTGACCCTCCTGTCCTTAGTGTCGTCGGCGATTTTCCCTTAACCTTTTTTCATAAAAACTTCCCCCTTAGCCGGGGAAATAAATTGTCGCAAACCTTTGCACTTTCTCTAGTTTTTTGACGTCTTTTATCAAGTGCGGGGGTTTCCAAAAAAGGTGCTGCATACTCCATAGGGCCACGTAACAGTGTACGTGTCTTGAACATTCCTTATTTAAAATCGGAACGCTGTTCTCAGGTTTGCCGGCGCCCCCAATGCTGCAGCAGTTACCTGGTTTTTTTGCTTCCGGGAAAATCTCGGGTTATATCACTCCCAAATCTTTCTCCTTGGCAGGTTTGCAGTCTTTGGCCACCTACCTAACTCTGTCTGCGGCTTTTGTGTCCTTCCCTACTTCATGCTTTGCATTTGGCGGGATTTAAAATTTGAGAAGCCCGTTGCTGGCCAGGGGTCCAGTCTGTCCCGGCACTTTGAAGCCGCCCGGTCCTCATCTGATTTAATTCCCCATTAACTTTCAAATCGTCCCCCGAACAGGGACCTTTTTGAGCTAACCCTTCCTCAGTCGTTTTACAAAAACCAAAAATAGCAATGATCCCCAGGGCCGACCCCGTGGGACCCCGCTCGTCGCGGGGCCCACGTGAACTTCTTACGTTTGACTCGTTTTGCCTCCCTGCAGGGGTTTTCTGATCCTTTGCAGTCTTTCCTTTATATGAGCCTGATCCTTTAGCTTCGCATACTCTCTTGTGGGAATTGTCAAAGGCCTTTGCAGTCCAAGAAATCAATAAACCATCCTCTCTCTCTGTCTTTTTTTCTGTTACTTTATCATTAAACTCCAAAAGGTTTGTGACACGGGATTTTCCTTCCATGAATCCTCGGGTTACTTTTTTACTTTGTTCCTTCCAGTGCCCCCACCACCTCCTGATAATTTTTCCCCAAAATTTTTGATATAAACGTCATGACACGGGTCTATAGTTTGGGCCCTTTCCGTCCCCTTTTTAAAAAGGGAACTTTTTCCCATCTTCCAACCTCAGGTATTTTGCCCAGTTTCGGGACGGTTAAGATTGTGGTAAGGGGCAAAACAAAACATACCGGGCCCTCTCTAAGGACCCAGGGGGAGTGTTCCGGGCCCCATTGCCTTTGAGGTATCTTTTCCCTTAGCAGTTTTTTTCCCTCCTCCTCACTTATGCTGTCTTAAACATATTGCTTAATTGTCCATTTTGTTAGGAATACAGAGATAAAAATAAAAATAACCTTATGACATTCAAACATATTATTAATAAAAAAGATCCCAGATATCTAAGCAAATTTTTAAATTTTTTGTAACAGATAATGAACTATAGTAGTAGATTAAATCCATATTATCCTGTTACCCTTTTGGGGCCTTTTTCCAGGCCTTTTGTGTATCCATATGCCTTGCGTTACCGTCCCCCGGGATGGTTGGAGTGCACAATAAACTAGCCACTTTAAGGCAAAATCTAAAGGGGCTTGACATAAAATCGAAAAAGGGCCGCTTTTTTTCTGAAAACTTAACGATCACAAAAGAAGTGTTAAAACTTCCTGATTAGCGTTATTGGTGTAATTTGGTGTTATTTCAGTCAGGGGTTTTGGGCCCTTTTTTTTCTTGCTCTCTTTTTTTTAAATATTGTGTGTAACCCAGGTGTGGGCGCCACATGAAAAAATTTTGGGTATACACACGATTGCAATATACATGTTACAAAATCTTATATCTTTTCGCTATCATGCCCCGGAAACTGTATGAATCATGCTAAATAATTATGACTGTATCCATCTCTGCGGCTGATTTTAAAACATATAGGGGAAACATTTGTAGCGGTGGTTTTTCCGACTACAACATCCCCCATTTAAACCTTTAGTACAGAATTTCTTTTTACCAATGTATTTGCTTGTTCAGCAACCATGTCCCCATTTGAGAATTATAGTCATTAAGCAAAACGGGGTTAAATTCAAAGGTCAAAAGGGACCAGGGTAAGTCACAGCATGTGAATTTGATATACTCGTGACACTCTACACTGGTGGGCGCTACTCATTAGGGATGGTCTTTTTTGACACTGGTGGGAGTTAATATGGCCACTTGATCATTATCAAAGATAAATTTTCCATGTACCCCAAACATTACTATAGTTCACCTGTACTACAAACATCTACCATAGTTCCCATGGACCACAAAAAATCTACCATTTTCACTATGTACTACAAACATTTCCCCCAGTTCAAACCCTTACCCCCCCAAAAATTACCATAGTTTTTCCCCGTACCACAAAAACTACCATATTCCCATGTACAAAACATCAACCCTTGTTCACCATGACCACAAACATTACCATAGTTCACTATGTACTACAAAAACTACCATTTCACCATGACCAAAAACATCTACATAGTTCACCAGGGGACCACAAACATCTACCATAGTTTTACTAGTACACAAACATTTCCCTTTGTTCACCCATGTACCACAAAAATCTACCCTACTTCCCATGTCTACAAAATCACCTTAGTTTACCATGTACCACAAATAACCAACTTCACCATGTACTACAAACATTTCCATAGTTTCACCCTGTACCACAAATATCTAAACCCTACTTCACCATTTACTACAAACTCACCTTGTTTTACCATGTTTCCACAAACACTACCAATTTTTACCATGTACTACAAAAATCCCTATTCACATGTACTACAAAAATCTACCATTTTTCACCCCGTCCACAAATATCTACCATACTTCACCATGTATACAAACATCACCTTAGTTCACCCCGTACCACAAACATCTACCATAGTTTTTTCCCCTGTACTACAAACATCTACCTAGTTCCCATGACTACAAACACTTCCCTATTTCACCATGTACTAAAAACATTACCATAGTTCACCATGACTACAAACAACTACCCAAATTTTTACCCGGGGACTACAAACATCTACCATAGTTCACCATGTACACAAACTCTACCTAGTTCACCATGTACTACAAAATCTACCTTAGTTCACCAGTACCCAAACATCTACCATATTCACCATGACTACAAAAAAAATCCCCACCATAGTTACCCTGTACCCCAAAAAATCTACCTTTTGTTCACCTGTACCCAAACATCTACCCTTTTTTCCCTGTACCCCAAAAATTACCTTAGTTTACCTGTACCACAAACTCTACCTAGTTCACCATGATAAAAACTCTACCTTTGTTCACCATGTACCACAACCATCTACCCTTTTCACCATGTACTACAAACTCTACCATAGTTCCCATGTACTACAAACTCTCCATAGTTCACCAAAGTACTACAAACATCTACCTTAGTTCACCATGTACCACAAACATTACCATAGTTTACCCTGTACTACAAACTTACCATAGTTTTTTACCATGTATACAAAAATCTACCTGTTCACCATGACTACAAAAATCTACCATAGTTCACCTGACTACAAAAACTACCCTAGTTAACCCTGTCTACAAAAATCTACCATAGTTCACCATGTAGTACAAAACCCACCATAGTTCACCATGTATACAAACATTACCTATTCAACCTGATACAAACATTACCCAAATTTACCATGACACAAACACTACCATATTTTTACCATGTACTAAAAAAAATTCCATAGTTCACCATTTACAAACATCTACCATAGTTCACCATGTACTACAAAAATCTTTCCAAGTTCACCATGTACTACAAACTTACCATAGTTTTCCCCTGTACTACAAACATCTACCTAGTTCACCCCGTTACAAAAAATCTACCCTATTTTTACCAGTACTAAAAAAATCTACCTTTGTTCACCATGTACCACAAAATCTACCCCAATTAAACCCTGTACTACAAAAAAATTTCCCTTTCACCATGTACCACAAACATCTACCTTAGTTCACCATGTACCACAAACATCTACCTTAGTTCACCATGTACCACAAACATTACCTTTTTTTTTCACCAGGACCAAAACATTACCTAGTTTCCCAAAGTTACAAAAATCTACCTGTTCACCATGTACTACAAACACTCCATGTTCACCAGTACCCAAAAACTACCTTTTTTCACCATGTACCACAAAAATCTACCATAGTTTTTCCCCTTCTACAAAAATCACCTTAGTTCACCCTGTACCACAAAAAATCTACCTTTGTTACCATGTACCCAAACCTACCTTAGTTCACCAGTAAAAACAAACATTTACCATGTTACCATGTACCCCAAACATTTTCCATATTCCCATGTACACAAAACTACCATAGTTCACCCGTACCACAAAAACTACCATGTTCACCCGTACTACAAACATCTACCCTAGTTCACCATGTCCACAAACATCTACCCTAGTTCCCCATGTACTACAAAAACTACCTTTTTCACCATGTACCAAAACATCTACCTAGTTCCCAGTACCACAAACATCTACCATAGTTCACCATGTCCCCCAAACATTCCATGTTCCCATGTACTACAAACATTTCCATAGTTCACCAGTTTAAAAAAACCTTACCTGTTCCCATGTATACAAAATCCTACCATAGTTCACCATGTCTACAAACATCTACCTGTTCACCATTACTACAAACTCTCCATAGTTCAAACCCGTACTACAAACATCTACCATAGTTCACCATGTACTACAAAACATTACCTTTGTTCACCATGACCACAAACATCACCTAGTTCACCTGTCTACAAAAATTACCATAGTTTACCATGTACCACAAAACTACCTTAGTTTACCATGTACCACAAAAAATCTACCTTTGTTTTTACCGTACCAAAACATCTACCTTTGTTCACCCTGTACCCCAAAAATTACCAAAATTCACCATGTACTACAAACATTACCTTTGTTCACCATGTACCAAAAACATCTACCTTAGTTCACCCTGTTTCCCCAAACCTCCCTTTGTTCACCATGTCCAAAAACATCTACCCTTTGTTCACCATGTACCCCAAACTCTACCATAGTTCACCATTACTACAAACTTCCTTAGTTCCCATGTACCACAAACATCACCTTTTTCACCATGTACCCCAAACATTACCTTATTCCCCAGTCCACAAACATCTACAAGTTCACCATGTACCACAAACATCTCCATAGTTCACCATGACTAAAACATTACCTTTTCACCCTGTACCACAAACACTACCATGTTCACCCTGTACTACAAACATCTACCCAAATTCACCAGTACCACAAACATCTACCATAGTTACCATTACTACAAACTCTACCTTTGTTCCCATGTACCACAAACACTACCATAGTTACCATGTACCACAAACATCTACCAAAATTCACCATGTCCACAAAAATTTTCCCTGTTCACCTGTACTCAAAAATTACCCTAGTTCACCATTTACACAAACTCTACCTAGTTCACCATGTACCACAAACATCTACCATAGTTTCCCCCGTACCACAAACTTTTTACCATATTTCACCATGTACTACAAAATCACCTTTGTTCACCATGTACCAAAACTCTACCATGTTCACCCTGACTCAAAAATCTTCCTTGTTTCCCAGTACCACAAAATCTACCATAGTTCACCATGTACTAAAAACTTTTTTCCATAGTTTTCCCCTGTACCACAAAAAAACCATATTTCCCCCCATTATACAAACACTACCATATTTACCATGTACTACAAACATCTACCATAGTTTTACCATGACTACAAACACACCTATTTCACCATGTACTACAAAAATCTCCATATTCACCATGTACCACAAACATCACCATATTTTTACCAGTAAAAAAATCTACCAATTCCCGTACTACAAACATCTACCTTATTCACCATGTACCACAAACATCTACCCTAGTTCACCATGTTCTAAAATTTTTCTACCATAGTTCACCTGACCAAAACATTTTCCATAGTTCACCAGTCCACAAACTCTACCATCTCACCAGTACCCCAAACATCTACCATATTCACCATTACCACAAACATCTACCAATTTTACCATGTACCACAAACATCTACCATAGTTTTACCATGTACCCCAAAAATTCCCCAAAATTTACCCCTGTACCCCAAAAAACACCCTATTCACCCTGTACAACAAACATCTACCCTAGTTTTACCATTTACCCCAAAACCCCCCTAGTTCACCATGTACCACAAACATCACCTAGTTCACCATGTACTACAAAAAATCTACCATATTTACCAGACTACAAACACTACCTAGTTCCCCAGTACCAAAAACTCCATGTTCCCATGTACTACAAAAACTACCAATTCCCAGTACTCAAACATCTACCATAGTTCACAGTACTCAAACATCTACCCTAGTTCACCATGTTCCACAAACATCTACCGTACTTCACCATGTACCACAAAAATTACCATTTACCATGTACCACAAAAATCTACCCCTAGTTCACCATGACCACAAAATCTACCAAGTTCACCAGTACTAAAACTCTACCCTAGTTCACCATGTACCAAAACACTACCATAGTTCACCATGTACTACAAACATCTACCTAGTTTCACCATGTACCACAAACACTACCATAGTTCCCCCTGTACTAAAAAACATCTACTTAGTTCACCATGTACCAAAAAACATCACCTAGTTCCCATGTACTCAAACACTACCTTAGCCACCATGTACCAAATTTTCTACCATAGTTCACCTTTAAATACGAACATCTACCTTATTCCCTTACCCAAACATCCCCTAGTTCACCATGTACTACAAAAAAACTACCATATTCACCATGTACTACAAAAAACTCCCAATTCACCCTTACTACAAACATCTACCTTTGTTCACCATGACCACAAACACTACCCCAGTTCACCATGTACTACAAATATCTACCTAGTTCACCAAGTCCACAAACATTACCATAGTTCCCCAGTACCACAAACATCTACCAAAACTCACCATTACCACAAACATTACCATAGTTTTCCATGTCACAAAAAACTACCTAGTTCACCCTGTACCACAAACATCTACCATAGTTTTTACACCATAGTTCACCATGTACAACAAACATCTACCTTAGTTCACCATGTACCACAAACATCTACCATAGTTCACCATGTACTACAAACCATCTACCATAGTTCCCCTTTGTACCACAAACATCTACCTTAGTTCACCATGTACCACAAACATCTACCTTAGTTCCCATGTACCACAAACATCTACCTTAGTTCACCATGTACACAAACACTACATAGTTCACCATGTACTACAAACATCTACCATAGTTTCACCATGTACTAAAAACATCTACCATAGTTCACCATGTACCACAAACATCTACCTTAGTTCACCATGTCCCACAAATTACAATAGTTACCATGTACTACAACATTACCTTAGTTCACCATGTACACAACATCTACTTAGTTCATGTACCACAAACATCTACCTTATTTCACCATTTTACCACAAACATCTACCATAGTTCACATTCCCACAAACTCTACTAGTTCACCATGTACTCCCCAAACATCTACCATAGTTCACCATGTACCACAAACATCTACCATAGTTCACCAGTACTACAAACATCTACCATAGTTCACCATGTACCACAAACATCTACCATAGTTCACCATGTACTACAAAAATCTACCTTAGTTCACCATGTACCACAAACATCTACCATAGTTCACCATGTACCACAAACATCTACCATAGTTCACCATGTACCCAAACATCTACCATAGTTCACCATGTACTACAAACATCTACCATAGTTCACATGTACTACAAAACATCTACCATAGTTCACCATGTACTACAAACATCTACCATAGTTCACCATGTACTACAAACATCTACCATATTTTCCACCATGTACTACAAACATCTACCATAGTTCACCATGTACTACAAACATCTACCTAGTTCACCATGTACTACAAACTCTACCTTAGTTCACCTGTACCACAAACATCTACATAGTTCACCATTACTACAAACATCTCCATAGTTCACCATGTACCACAAACATCTACCTTAGTTCACCATGTACCACAAATATCTACCTTATTCACCATGTACCACAAACATCTACCTTAGTTCACCATGTACCACAAACATCTACCATAGTTCACCATGTACTACAAACATCACCTTAGTTCACCATTTACCACAAACATCTACCTTAGTTCACCATGTACCACAAACATCTACTTAGTTAAACCATGTACCACAAACATCTACCTTAGTTCACCATGTACCACAAACATCTACCATAGTTCACCATGAAACTACAAACATCTACCTTAGTTCAACCATGTACCACAAAACATCTACCTTAGTTCAACCATGTACCAAACATTCCCTTAGTTCACATGTACCACAAACATCTACATAGTTTCACCATGTACCACAAACATCTACCATAGTTCACCATGTACTACAAACATCTACCTAGTTTAAACCATGTACCACAAACATCTACCATAGTTCACCATGTACTACAAACATCTACCATAGTTCACCATGTACCACAAACATCTACCATAGTTCACCATGTACTACAAACATCTACCTAGTTCCAACCATGTACCACAAACATCTACCATAGTTCACCATGTACCACAAACATCTACCATAGTCACCATGTACCACAAACACTACCATATTTCCCACCATGTACTACAAACATCTACCCAGTTCACCATGTACTAAAAAACATCTACCATAGTTCACCATGTACCACAAACATTTTACCATAGTTCACCATGTACCACAAACATCTACCATAGTTCACCATGTACTACAAACATTACCTTATTTTCACCATGTACCACAAACCATCTACCATAGTTCACCATGTACTACAAACATCTACCTTAGTTCACCATGTACCACAAATATCTACCATAGTTCACCATGTACTACAAAATTTACCATAGTTCACCATGTACCACAAACTCTACCATAGTTCACCATGTAATACAAACATTACCATTTTTCACCATGTACTTCAAACATCTACCATAGTTCACCATGTATACAAAATCTATGTTCACTTTTGTATAAAACATTACCATATTTTCACCATGTCCACAAACATCTACCATATTTTCACATGTATACAACTCTTACCATAGTTCACCTTTGTACTACAATCTTCTACTTAGTTCACATGTACACAAAATCTCCCATAGTTCACAATGTACTACAAATATCTACCATAGTTCACCATGTACCACAAATTTTACATAGTTCACCATGTACCACAAACATCTACCATAGCTCACCATGTACCACAAACATCTACCATAGTTCCCATGTACCACAAACATCTACCATAGTTCACCATGTACCACAAACATCTACCATAGTTCACCATGTACCCAAAACATCTACCATAGTTCACCATGTACCACAAACATCTACCATAGTTCACCATGTACAACAAAATCTTACCATAGTTCACCATGTACCACAAACATCTACCATAGTTCACCATGTACCACAAACATCTCCCATAGTTCACCATGTACTACAAACATCTACCATAGTTCACCATGTACTACAAACATCTACCTTAGTTTCACCATGAAACCACAAAACATCTACCATAGTTCACCATGTACTACAAACATCTACCATAGTTCACCATGTACTACAAACATCTACCATAGTTCACCATGTACTAAAAAACATCTACCATAGTTCACCATGTCCCACAAACATCAAACCGTACTTCACCATGTACCACAAACATCTACCATAGTTCACCATGTACCACAAACATCTACCATAGTTCACCATGTACCACAAACATCAAACATAGTTCACCATGTACTACAAACATTTTACCATAGTTCACCATGTACCACAAACATCTACCATAGTTCACCATGTACTACAAACATCTACCATAGTTCACCATGTACCACAAACATCTACCATAGTTCACCATGTACTACAAACATCTACCTTAGTTCACCATGTACCACAAACATCTACCATAGTTCACCATGTACTACAAACATCTACCTTAGCTCACCATGTACCAGAAATATCTACCATAGTTCACCATGTACTACGAACATCTACCTTAGTTCACCATGTACCACAAACATCCACCATAGTTCACCATGTACTACAAACATCTACCATAGTTCACCATGTACTACAAACATCTACCATAGTTCACCATGTACTACAAACATCTACCTTAGTTCACCATGTACCACAAACATCTACCATAGTTCACCATGTACTACAAATATCTACCATAGTTCACCATGTACCACAAACATCTACCATAGTTAAACCATGTACACAAACATCTACCATAGTCACCATGTACCACAAACATCTACCATATTTTCACCATGTACCAAAAAACATCTACCATAGTTCACCATTTTACCACAAACATCTACCATAGTTCACCATGTACCACAAACATCTCCCAAATAGTTCACCATGTACCACAAACATCTACCATAGTTCACCATGTACAACAAACATCTACCATAGTTCACCATGTACCACAAACATCTACCATAGTTCACCATGTACCACAAACATCTACCATAGTTCACCATGTACTACAAACATCTACCATAGTTCACCATGTACTACAAACATCTACCTTAGTTCACCATGTACCACAAACATCTACCATAGTTCACCATGTACTACAAACATCTACCATAGTTCACCATGTACTACAAACATCTACCATAGTTCACCATGTACTACAAACATCTACCATAGTTCACCATGTACCACAAACATCTACCGTACTTCACCATGTACCACAAACATCTACCATAGTTCACCAGTCCCACAACATCTACCATAGTTCACCATGTACCACAAACATCTACCATAGTTCACCATGAAACTACAAACATCTACCATAGTTCACCATGTACCACAAACATCTACCATAGTTCACCATGTACCACAAACATCTACCATAGTTCACCATGTACCACAAACATCTACCATAGTTCACCATGTACTACAAACATCTACCTTAGTTCACCATGTACCACAAACATCTACCATAGTTCACCATGTACTACAAACATCTACCTTAGTTCACCATGTACCACAAATATCTACCATATTTTCACCATGTACTACGAACATCTACCTTAGTTCACCATGTACCACAAACACCACCATAGTTCACCATGTACTACAAACATCTCCCATAGTTTCACCATGTACTACAAACATCTACCATAGTTCAACCATGTACTACAAACATTTACCATAGTTCACCAATGTACCACAACATCTACCATAGTTCACCATGTACTACAAACACTACCATAGTTCACCATGTACTAAAACATCTACCATAGTTCACCATGTACTACAAACATCTACCATAGTTTCCCATGTACTACAAACATCTACCATAGTTCACCATGTACCACAAACATCTACCATAGTTCACCATGTACTACAAACATCTACCATAGTTCACCATGTACTACAAACATCTACCTTAGTTCACCATGTACTACAAACATCTACCATAGTTCACCATGATGACCACATGATGAAGCCACACAGTGGCTTCATCAGACAAGTACAAAGAAGAATGGTGAAAATCACTGAAGTTTGAGGAAATCAGTTGGAGTCGATGTATTTAGTCCATTAATCTTGATTGAAAACCATTCAGAACTATATATTCGAAAAAAAGGGCCCTAAGTCCGTAGGGGTCATATAGAGCCTGTAGAATATTAGGCATTCAAATTCAAGGAAAGAAAAGCAAAGTCCAGGTCCCTTTGGGTCAAAAGCCCCTCACCAGCATCAAGAGAAAAAAAAATGCAATCAGGTAAAATAACTATTCTGTTGCGATCAGAAGAGAAACCTTTCTCCGTAAAAAACAGGCAAAAAAAATTATGAGAATGACCCATGTAGCAATGTGCTGAGGTCAACCACGTATGTAAACAATCCCATGTAGCACTGTGTTGAGGTCACCCACGTATGTAAAACACTCCCATGTACCACGTGGTGAGGTCACCCACGTAATGAAAACAGTCCCATGTAGCTCTGGTTTGAGGTCACCCACGTATGTAAACACTCCCATGTACCACTGTGGTGAGGTCACCCACGTATGTAAACAGTCCCATGTAGCTCTGTGGTGAGGTCACCCACGTATGTAAACAGTCCCATGTAGCTCTGTGGTGAGGTCACCCACGTATGTAAACACTCCCATGTACCACTGTGGTGAGGTCACCCACGTATGTAAACACTCCCATGTAGCAATGTGCTGTGGTCAACCACGTATGTAAAACTCCCATGTAGCACTGTGTTGAGGTCACCCACGTATGTAAACACACCCCATGTAGCACTGTGTTGAGGTCAACCACGTATGTAAACACTCCCCTGTAGCACTGTGCTGAGGTCAACCAGTATGTAAACAGTCCCATGTAGCACTGTGTTGAGGCCACCCACGTATGTAAACACTCCCATGTAGCCACTGTGTTGAGGTCACCCACGTATGTAAACAGTCCCAGTAGCACTCTGTTGAGGTCACCCACGTATGTAAAAAACTCCATGTAGCACTGTGTTGAGGGCACCCACGTATGTAAACAGTCCCATGTAGCACTGTGTCAGGTCACCCACGTATGTAAAACACTCCCATGCAGCACTGTGTTGAGGTCACCCACGTATGTAAACGTCCCCTGTACTCTGTGTTGAGGTCACCCACGTATGTAAACACTCCCATGTACCACTGTGCTGAGGTCACCCACGTATGTAAAACAGTCCCCCTGTAGCTCGTGGTGAGGTCACCCACGTATGTAAACAGTCCCTGTAGCTCTGTGGTGAGGTCACCCACGTATGTAAACAGTCCCATGTAGCACTGTGTCGAGGTCACCCACGTATGTTTAAACACTCCCATGTAGCACTGTGTTGAGGGCACCCACGTATGTAAACACTCCCATGTAGCTCTGTGTTGAGGTCACCCACGTATGTAAACACTCCCATGAACCCCTGTGCTGAGGTCACCCACGTATGTAACAGTCCCATGTAGCTCTGTGGTGAGGTCACCCACGTATGTAAACAGTCCCATGTAGCCCCTGTGGTGAGGTCACCCACGTATGTAAACAGTCCCGTGTAGCTCTGTGGTGAGGTCACCCACGTATGTAAACACTCCCATGTACCACTGTGGTGAGGTCACCCACGTATGTAAACACTCCCATGTAGCTCTGTGGTGAAGTCACCCACGTATGTAAACAGTCCCATGTAGCTCTGTGGTGAGGTCACCCACGTATGTAAACAGTCCCGTGTAGCTCTGTGGTGAGGTCACCCACGTATGTAAACACTCCCATGTACCACTGTGGTGAGGTCACCCACGTATGTAAACACTCCCATGTAGCTCTGTGGTGAGGTCACCCACGTATGTAAACACTCCCATGTAGCTCTGTGGTGAGGTCACCTCACGTATGTAACAGTCCCATGTAGCTCTGTGGTGAGGTCACCCACGTATGTAAACAGTCCCGTGAGTGTTGCCCAACATACACTACACAAGCTTGGAAATTCTGAAGGCGATCGAATAAGTCGTTCTCGAGTAATAAATAAAAATAATGCTACGATACAACAACAACATGTTGATGATAATGTTCCGAAAAATATGAAATTGTCTCCTAAGTGAACTTTTAGAATTCTTTGCAATTCTGAACAGTTCAGTTAAGTATTTATATAAACATTTATACTTATCACTGGTCAACAATTTTTGAAAAGTTGCATACTTTTAAATGAGATTAGTTAATTCTTATGTATTTTCATGTCCTGAATCCAAATTCATCTTGAAAAAAGGCTTATTGGCTATAGGCTTAAGGATACGAGACATGTAATATTTGATTATTTTATTATAACGTACATTATGTGTCAGTAGTTTTAAATTCTAATCCTACCTACTCTG